>VZRS01025484.1:204865-394780 GCA_013398055.1 Ifrita kowaldi
CCATCAATCAGCTCCCGACACGGCGGGGCCGGCAGCCCCGCGGCGAGGAGCGGGAGTGGCCCGGGACCGACCAGCCCGGAGCGGAGCGAAGCAGCCCGGCCCGACCCGCTCCGCTCCGCGGTGGCCTCTCCGTGCCCACCCTCACGGGAAAAAAAATCCGAAAAAACACAACTCTGTCACCACTGAAAGTTTCTGGCTCCGTCACATATTACATCTCACTTGAAGGTGGTTCAGACTGAGCGCTCGTCTGAGAGACCATGGCAGGAATGTAATCAATACCGGGAGGGTTTTATTGCTTATTAACTTTTGAAACAAACAAACCACCCCTACCACCGACCCTTCCCCACCCCACCCCCACAAAAAAAATCCCAAAACCAAAAATCCCAGGCAGAATTTATATATAGGTCGATTCTTTGCCTTCTGTGCTCAGATGTATCTCGGGTACTTAGGCAAGCTTCCCACGATCCAGGTAGTCGAAAAGAGCCTTTCCATTGTAGGAACTGAATAATGATGGCAAAAAAATGCTGTTATTAGAGTAATACTCCACATTAATCAATGTGATGTTCACCCCTTTGTTTTTAATCCAGTAACTAACAATTTAGGTATGTTTCCAGCTTCTAAAAAAATAAAAAGCGAGGGGTAAAAAAAAAGTTAAAGGGTTCCACAGTGCATAGTCAAAGCAGCCATGCATCTAATCCCTGATTATTACTCGGCGTCTCTGAAGCAGAGTATTTATTGAAAGTACAGAGGGAAAGCGCGATCCGCGGGACACACGCGGGCACGCAGGTAGCTCGGAGCTGCAGGCAGCGACCTGGAGGCAGGCGGGCTCTGGGGAAGTGTTTTACCTGTAAGCGCCCTGCCCGAGGTGACAGCCGGGCTCCCGCAGCCTGGACCCCTGCCCCCCCTCCCCTGCCGTGACTCATGGAATAATGTCACCGTTTCACATCCAATCCCGACCGAGCCAGCTGCATTTTCCCTGAGCAAAAAGTAAGGGACAGAGGGACGCGGCCACTCGGCCTCGGGTGTGGCCACCGTTAATTTAGATCCTTTCGGGATTTAGGGACTGAAAGGAAAGGGCGGGGGATGTCAAGCCCGGCCCAGCCGCCCTCGGAAAGGCAGGAACGCACGCAGGCAGAAAAAGTCACTTCTCCACTCAGTCTTGTGTCATCCGTGACGGGGGATTTCAAAATTCTCTCGAATATTTGTGCAGGGGGAAAAAAAAAGTCCTACTGCTCCTCGCACGGTGGCTGTGTGGATACTGTTGCTGCTTGGGCTCTTAAATAATGCCTAGGAAATAAAATAAAAATAAGTATGTGCATTTTTATAGGGAGATAAATTGACAATTTATTGTGTATAACTTCTGATCAATTATTAATCGTTAGTGTCAACAACAGGGTTATAATTACCTTCAGTTATTTAAAGGGATATTTATTTTTTCTTCTCTCTGATCTGGTAATTAGTTAATGCTCTGGAGTAATGAATTCAAAGCTGATTTGATAATGATTGAGACAGGGTTTTTTTCCGTCTCTTTTGGCAGACCCCTCTCGCAGGGAGGGGGAAGGGAGGAGGAGGAGGAGGTGTCTCCCCCCGTTTGCAAAGGGTCCATGTAAAGGCAAATCACTGCGCGTTTCACTTTTCAGACCATAAATAACGATTCTGGGAGTAAAAAGGCGAAATGACAAACAAATAGAGCGCAGCTGGGATGAATAAGGCCGATCAAAGTTAGCAGGGGCCGACGCTTCCCGCAGCCGCCGCAGGTCTGAGTCCCATAAAGGTGCCAGCAACTCTTACCTCTCTCCTCGAGATCAAGGGAGAGGGCGAGCAAGACACTTTAACCCCCTGACATCTCCCCGCGAGCGGAGGAGGGGAAAGAGGGGAAGGGAAGAAGGAAACTGCGTATTTCTTGTTTAGGGGAATCAATGCTTTCACCATTGCTCTAAGGAAGGGGCTTCACCTGGAGCCCGTGCAGCTCCCGCCCAGCCCGCGAAGGATGCACGGGGGACAGGGACGGAGAGGCGCAGCGCACTGCGGGGCTGGCTCAGCTCCTCGGAGCGGCAGAGGTGCAGCCTGGTGCGTTTAAATGATCCCCAACCCGCCTCAGCCCTGGGGATGGGGAAGCAAGAAATTATGTTTTTTCCCCTCCTTGCGGGAGCTCGGCAGAGCTTCATTGTGAAGAAAAGCAGCGAAAGAGCAGCCCGCAGGAACCGTGGCTGTCGCCTTGCCCCAGGGTCTTGGGGCGTGGGTAACCCCCTCCTCCCCAGGCCTGGGACTCGGCAGCCCGGGGGAGGTAACTACGGAAAACTCCTACCCCCCCGCAGAGGCGTGTGGCGCTGAGCCGAGGTAGAAGCTCCATCGTTGCCTCCCTCTCCGCTTTCCTAGACCTCTACTTAATTTAGCGTCAGAGGTCTCGGAGCCAAAAGAGGTGTTTGTTGTTTTCTTGGGGTTTTTTTGTTTGTTTGTTTGGGTTTTTGTTTGGGGTTGTTTTGTTTTTTGGGGTTTTTTTTTAGCGCGATGGGGCCCGTCTTACGGCAGCTCTGAGGGAGGTGGAATAAGTGTATATGATATTATATGTAACAGTTATACGTTTATATATAAAAATGTTTTCCAAGTGCAACAAAACTGCATTGGGAATTGCAGTGCAAAATGCAAGTTTTAAAATTAATTCATCCTGACAGGTTTGACATCGCCCGGCTCCCTTTTTCCTGCAACTACGTCCGCAAATGAATGCTGCTTCCAGAGTCTATGTTTTAATTTGTCACATCAAGGCAATAAAAGGGAGCGATATATACTTAAGCCAGTTAACATTGTAATAACAGGTTTAAAGGAGCAATTAAATGGTAGTGAGTCGCATGTCTGACTTTCTATAGGCATTACCACATCAATGGTACCTTTTAGGCTGACTATAACTTAGCATGATTGTCTCAATTAGTTTAGCTACATGATAGTTATTGTGAACTCTTTGTGAGTAATCAATGTTACGCAAGCTTATGGGAAGGAGGCTTTAATAGGGGTGAGCAGCAGCTAAGTAGCACGGACCTCCTATTTTAAAGAAACACCTTTCTCTCTCTGTGTCTCTGTTTCTCGCTCTCTCCCTCTCTTTATTTCTTTCCTCCAAGCCCCAAGAAAGAAACGGTAATTTATGGCCTTATAAATCTGTTTCCAAGATCGGTGTAGCTGAACGTAGATTTACAGGCAAAAAGCAGCTTCTGCCGCGGTTGATTAACGAAAGGGCGCAGCGCGGAGAGCGAGGCACCCCCGCTTCGCCTCTCCTTGGCTTCAGTGGTGTGTGTCGTAGCTGCTCACTGTCACGATTAAGCCCCGAGCCACAAATAACCTTGAGGGATGCTCACCTCCAACGATATGTGTGTGCACAACTCTTTCGGGCGCCTGAGCTTCCCGTTGCAGGCACCGGAGCCAGTCCGAGCGGAGAGCTGCGGGGGCGGACACGCGTGTGCGTGTGAAAGAGAAACGGGTGTACGCGTGTGTGCGTGTTAAAACCAGGGGCGGAGGGAGGAATGGCTGTAAAGCGGGGTTATAAATACGATTTAAGGGAGAGAGAAGAGTCCTGCAGCCTCAGCGGGCCGCTCGGTAACTTGTTAATTTTCCACTTTCAGACTCTCTTGCTAAATACTGAGCCACGAGTGGCTAATGCAAAATACAGAGGGCTAAAAATTTAGTGGAAGCTGCTTGAACTCAAAGCACTAGCAAGTATGTATTATTTTCTGTCATGGGGGGGAAAAAAAGAGTGAGAGAGTGTGTACCACTGAAATTTAAGATAAACAAATTGCAGGGATATTTCTGTTGGTGAAGTTATTCTCATTAGTCCTAACAATGTCTCGCCAGTAGACAAGGCTGGAGTCAGGCTCAGGCACAAGATTTCAGATTTGCAAGCTTTTTTTTCTCTTTTTTCTTTTTTTTTCTTTTTCTTTTTTTTTTTGCATGCACATTACATTTCTGTCATGCTTTGCAGAAGAACACGATATCCCCAAAGAACCCAAAGAAGAAAAAAAATACTCTGACAGCAACCATTAGTTAAGAGTGCAATGAATAAACCCCTTGCACAAGAGTATCAGGACTAATTAAGATTCTGTTTAGCAGCCCTGGATGGAATGTTAATGTAGCTTTGACTAACTGGGAATAAGCAGGGGGAAAAACTGCATTTTAAGAGGAATGCTGGGGTGATAACATCTCTCACTTCTTCTGTCCAAGGTCTGCCCAAGCCTGTTACAAAGTCATTATCTCAAATTACTCCTGTACTTCATTTTTAGAGGGTTTGGGCAAGATCCCCTGGCGTTGAAGCGCTGCCTAGAGCCTCACAAAGCCAATACTCTCTAAGGGGATAAAGGCTGAATCAACCCACTATCTCTACCTTCGAGAGTTTGCTGGTACCAGTTTCTTGGACAAATACAGCCAGGATTCTGGAGGCAGATTAGGATCTATTGCTGGCGTCTCCTCACAAATCCCTAAAGGGTTTTTGACCCTTTGAAGTTTCATCTATTTTGCTTGCACAGAAGTTTACATGATTAAGTCAGGATTTTACAAGGCTCAACAAGGCAAATTTAGTCACCTCGGAACACTCAACACCAAAAAAAAAGTAAAATACCCAGTTGTCCTGCTACTCATTTAGTTCAAGAAATACTAGCATACTGTCATGTTTAGAGTAATTAGTTTAATAAAAAAGAAAAATATCCGCAAGACTGCTTCAGCAGAGGAAGGCAAAAAGTCCCCCTCCCCCACGGATTATTATTATTATTATTATTATTATTGTTATTAATTTTATTTTAATTATATTTATTCAGACTTTGATATAGCATTCTCCCCCTCCCCATTGCCAATGATCGTTAATGCAGATATGTTTATCAGAGAGTGGATAAAACTTCCTGAAGTGCTTTCCAGCGTTTTTAACATTTCCAGCCTGCCTTTGCTTCTCCTCATCCAGACAGTTACATTTTTTTGTCGTCGAGCAACAAGCCTCTAATCCTTCCCTCTGAAGTAAACTTTTGCAAACGCTTTACTTGTTAAAAGCAGCCTCGCATAATGCAAATCTTCTTTTCCTGGGATGAGAGGGCTTGGAATTGACAGCATAAACAGGACAGGAGGAGCAGAACTCTTTCTCAGGGAATAGTTACCTATTTAAAGAAGTCTCCCGCAGTCAGAGCGGGAGGGCTGTAGCCAGGGACTGCGGTTGCATCTGGCCCACCCTACTTCCATGGCCTTTTGTGGCACACAAACAGACTCGTTCTCTCTCTTTCTCCCTTCCTCTCTTCCTTTCTGCCCCTTTCCCACCAGAGGGACGATTGCTCTGCTAACGAATTACTTCTGCAGTTATTATCAATAAAGGAAGGAATGATCTGTTCAATTCATCCAGCCTCTGAAATAATAGTAATAGTAATAATAGTAGTAGTAATAATAATAATACCTGGCAGGCTGGATCACTGAGTAGCAGGGACAGCAAGGGCAATCAGGCGAGCTGCAGATTTGTCTTCCTCAATTGATTTATAATTGATGAATGGATTTTCTTGTGCAGCTGCAGCGTGGTTAAAATCTATTGAAGAGGTAGGTGTTCTGGAAGGTGTTATTTTGTACGGGAGACAGTTAGGAGCAACTGGGTGCATTTATCAGCAGGAGATCTGAGCAAGCAACACGATTACATTGCTGTTAGTGGCTGGGATTCAACTTTCCGTAGGCCTCCAGCACCTGCAGTCTCGTAGGTGACTCACATGGAAATGGTTCCTGCCGGCTGCCGGCCACATGCTGCATCAGGGCATTGATCTGGCACAGAGCTACCCACTGATTTTGGCCAGGAATGCTTTGCCCTCCTCCGGACAAGCCGTTCACTGCTGTGTTGTGCTGGCGGAAATCAGTCAGGCCTGGTTTTGCAAGGGAAGGGAGAGCAATGTCTTGCAGCATTTCTCTCACGCACTTTAAGGAAGTGGAAGGGATTTTCATACCTTTTAAGACGGGTGTATTTCCTACTTCTGGTATGGCATTTCCCCCTGCCTGTAGGGATGTACCTGGTAGTTAGTGCATTTGCAACGTGTCTTAAAGAGAGAGAACTTTAATATGGGTACTAAGAGATATGCAAAGCTGTTATCAAGTGTCTGGATTGTGGGTGTTTACCACAGATCTGGATGAACTTTAGCACCTGGTCCCTGAGTGGGGTTTTTTCCATATGTTCTGGATTCACATTGTAAACCATGTGGGCTTATGTGTAGTACCTTGTTTTTTTGTTGCTTTTGGGAAAACAAACCCCAAAAAAACTATAATCAGAAAGGACAGGCCTCAAGGCATCAGGACCTCCCTGTGCTGCTTGTAAAGGAGCTTAAGGCTATGTTCAAGAAGGAGACAAGCTGTAAATGGGAAAGAAAGGTCTTACTTGGCTTCTTGTCTTTGACAACACTTGGCTTCAGGACTGTACTATTTTTTGACCCTAAACTCACCCAAGAAATGAGGTGCTGTCTTCCCTTATGTCTAGAAAGGCTGCAGCCTTACCAAAGGTGAGAAGATTATGCCTAACCATGTTTGGGATGCTGGCCCCATGTTCTTGAAGGGCTCAGGCTGGTGTACCCTCTCCAAGCAGGCCTAAAACCCTAGCCCCTTGCTGGAAGTGGTCACCTTTTCCAGCATGGGATGGGATTGCTCCTGCTGGTGAGAGCACAGCACAAACCCAACATAAAACCTTTCTGAAGTAGGGATAGAAAATGTGACTTAACCTCCCAGCCATGCAGCCATGTTGCTGTGCTGCCTCTACCTCTCTAGAGCCCCTTCAGGAGAGGGGGAGAGAGCAAGCCCCCTCCCACCCCTTCCCCCTTCTTTACCTCTCTGGGAGAGAGGGGGCACGGTTTTCCTGGAGAGGCGGGCTCCAGCATATGGACATTATCTTCCCTGAGCTTGGAGCTGTGTGTGCCTGTGACAGGAGCAGATTTAAGCCACATTTTGCCACTTTTTGTATTTCGTATGGGATATCTGCACACAGGCGAGGTGGCTTCATGTTCAGGGAGAGGGCTGCTCTGGGGCAGCTGCCGAAATGCAGGTGAGGCCCAGCCCCACTGATGGGGTGGTGAGATGGAGTCTGAGGGGAAAGCTGCGGGATTTAATGCCTCTCTTTCTCTTACTGCTTGCTCTTCTGCTGCATGAGAAGAATCTTATTCTCAGCACATGTTTCTTCTGGGAGAAAACAACCCTCTCCAAACCCAAAACTTCTAGTGCTGTGCTCAGATCTGTGCCATGCTCAGGTCTGTTTCTTTCTCCAGATCATGAGACTTTCTTCTCTCGGTTTTTTTTTTGTTTGTTTTTTTGGTTTTTTTTTTTGGTTGAGTTTTCGTTTGTCTTCTGAGTTTTAAGCTTCTTTCACACTAAATTTTGCACTCTAAGTTTGGAAGAGGGGTATTAATTTATAAAATCATGAAATGTGGAATACTTACCTCATTGCTCAGTTCTACAATCTGGAGCTTAGAAGAAAAAAATCTCCCCAAAAAAATGAGCATGAGATTTTCCATAAAACACTGAAATCTCACTTGAATTTAAAATATTATTATTGTCAGCAAAGCAACTGCATAATTACATTTCTATTTCTCTATGTTTAGCTGGTATTAATGTCTGTAAACTAGCTCTTCCCTCTTCATTAGCCCACACCTTTTTTTAAAAATTCCTGTTAGAGCTGTAAAGTGTGCTTATAGAGGAATAAAAATCTAACTTATTTGACTTTTTTGCAAGAAGTAGTAAATAATTTGAATTGGAGAATATTATTGGTGAACATGTAAGAACACATTGTTTATCTTTCCTATCTGAATATGGAAAGTTTGCTATATCAAACAAATAGTTTCAATTTTTTTTACAACAGTTACAAAGAGCAATATAGTGGAATCCTCCGAACCACTATTGTACAAAGCCCCTTCTGAATTACAAACACACATAATTCTACTTCAGCTAACTTCAGTGGGAGTTAAATATTCATGAAGTAGCATTAAAAGGAAATTTTCGGTATCTGTAATAGCAAGAATGAAATTATAGTCCTGCAATTGACATAATAGGAAAAAAATGTTTACAGAAACTAATACACAGAAGAAACGACTCAGATAAAAGCACATTTTTTGGGATGTTTTAGAGGACTAGAAACAATAAAAATGTCCATGGAAATATGGTCCATAATATCCTTGAAAAATCCATACAGCTGAGTCCAATTTCTATTATTGTATCCAGTCCTAGAAAACCTGGTAAAGTTGAACAATTCATCCTTAAGTTATTTTAATGTAGCATGCATATAATATTATTTTTATTAGTGGATTAGGATTAGGTTTGCGATTCTGAAGATAATAAGTCGCAGTGTAAATCCATAATAAACTTGTTTTCAAGCTAATGAAAGTGTTGGACAACAGATAAAGCTATATTTTATGTCTCACTTTTCTTTTTTTCCTTTTTCTTTCTTTTATTCTAATCCCATCCATAATGCCTGGGAATATTAAATATGAATGCATTAGGTGCTTGTGTGACTCAGTGGGTAATACAGCTTCAGTCATCTTCTTCCATTATCACAGTGTCATTAGAATATTATAATAAAAGCATGTATTGGATATGCTGTAAAAAAGTCAGACGTGGGAAGCAGCCTCTTTTAAAATATGTGAAATCACTCATCAATTAATATTGAGAAAACAGTTTCTAATATTGTTTAATTACGAATTAGCTATTTTTGCATTTAAGGGTAATAGAAGTATATGCCAGTTCTAAAATTCAAAATCTAAAATGCCCTATTGAATACAAGCCTAAAAGTGAAACAGAAAATACCATCTTTCTGGTGGAAAATTGCTACCATGGATATCTACCTTTGTACAGAATGAAGTCCAGTGAAATAAACCCTGTGTGGTCATAGAAATAATTATTTTACTGTGAAACACATGTATAAGAGGATAAAAGTAAGATCCCACAGACATTATTTATGTAGTATTCACACTACAAATTGCTTGAATTGAAAGAATAAATAAGTTAAATGAGTTTTTTAGTTGTCTATTTTTTGATACTGTGATGCATTGGATTCCCTGAACTGGGTCATGCAGTGGCCAAACTCCAGCTACCTCTGGAGCCCGAGACTGCGATGATCACCCCTCCAAGGCACACTCTGCATGTGACAAGGAAGGCTATTGTCCTGATCTGGATCTGGGAGTCTTCTGGGATTTTCTGGAAGAAATCTGCTGTGATGCGCTCTTCCATCTCCATCTCTTATAGCCTCTTTCTCAGCCTGTGATTCCAGACACAGCTGGTTAGTACATCACAGATCAGGTCAGGCAATTGCATTTGATGTGTGGGTCATATGTAGGACCCATATGTAAGAGAGAAGGAGATGGGTGGGGGAAGAAAGAGAAAGAAAGAGCGAGTGAAAGAAATCACTGCCTTGCAAATGTGCGAGGCACAAGCACTGTTACAGGGCAATATGCTGGGAATCAAATGGTATGAAATACATCAGATCTGATATTTCCTCACGTATGCTCTTTCCACATTTTTAAAAAGAGATAAAAATAAGTTGTTCTGTAACTAACTCTTATCACCTATCCTCCTCTGTAAGAATCCAGTATTTTGTGTATACACATCATCAGCTGAACTGAATGGCTGATATGTTAGGCAGTGTCAGACATGAGGATCTGGGCCTGCTCTGACTGTTGGGAGCTTATCCTGACTGCTTTCTTTTCACCTCATCTGTCGAAGCCATCAGATATTTCTGGAACAGCATCTACCAGTGGCAGAGATAGACTTCTTGTTCCTTGTTAGACAGCCTTAGTCATCACAACAATTATTTGATGTGGGGAGTAAAGAAGGGCAATTTTTGTGACCTTCCTTTACTTTCCCTCTGAGGGGAAAGCAAATACCTAATACTGAGAACACCCTCAAGAGAAATGTGGTTTGTTTATATGCAGGAGAGAGGAGGAGGAAACCACAGTTTTACCAGAATCGGAGCTTTATAATGTTCAGCCAGGATTTGTCTATCTGCTGAGACAGAACTATCAACTTGTAACATAACATTGGCAGTGCCCAAGTTAAAGGAAAACTATATATTTGTAAAATATTTTTTACACTGAAAATGTGACATCGTGTTACTGTTGCTCTACATGGTTACATGTTAAACATATTAATCTCTTCAAATATGCTAATAATGCATGAATCAATACAGAAGGATCTATGAGTTGACTTTAAGTGAATGCAGTTGCCTTTATCTAAGAATGTAAACACATTTAGAGGTATAATAGATAAACCATAATGAGGTTAGGCTTTCCATCAATTCATTTAAGATTTATGCTTGCAACTTTTTTTATACTCTGTAAACTTCTCCTACATGAATCCCGTGTAAGGAAACCAAAAAATGAAGATAAAAGAAAGAAGATATTCTTTATCCAAGTATTCAGGGTTTGTTGCGATGCATAAAGAGAATAGGATAGAATTTATAGTAATTTGAGAAAAAGTCCTTCTAAATAAGGTGGGGTTTTTTTATTTCCTCTTAAACTGTCAATGAATCAGGCTTTGGAGTGGTAAATAACTATGTGCAACAGGATTTCAACAAGTCCATTCAATATATGACCTTGAAGGGGAACCTGGAGCACTGTAAGGTGTTCAAGTAATTTTCATGTCAGAACTCCTAAGTGCATTTATATTTTCACATGAGTATTAAGCATATCTTAGTTGAAACAGTCACTCATTTTACTCAAAAGAGACTGGTGAATTTGTTCAGAGGAATTTGGACTGATGAGTTTTATGTGAATTTAACAAGAGAAACAGATCATGGATTTGTCATGATTACATGCAAATGCAGGTAAACAAAAAAAACTTTGAAATGAATGCAAAATAACAATGACGGCAGATTATTAAAAATAGATAATGTTCAATGAACACTTAAATGTATATATATGCTGCAGATGGAGCTAAAAGTAAGATTCCTAGTTAAAGATGCATAACATTTTCTTATATAAGATTCTGGTGTGGTTCTTATTGTTAGATGTAATCCTTCAGACAAGAATTTTTTATGACTGATGTCAGCCTCATACTGCATGTCTTGCTTTTATATAGCGAGAAAGCTTCAACAAAACAGTTTAACTGTTTCCAGGAATGATAGGGAGAAATTGTTTTGTTTGGTAATGTTAAAAATCTGCGTGACCTTACTGAATAAACTGCTTTACAGTAAATGGTTTAAATTTAAGAAGGAGGTATCTTGAGGCCAAAAGGAGGTGCATTTTTTTCTTTCCCTGTAAAAATACACACCCATTTGGCAGAGTTATCATTGGGTATATTTGATATAATAGCTTAGAGTTTTAATTATTTGTGGATTTCATCTGTAATGTGTATGTTCAAGGCTGGCAATCAGAACAGAGCTAAGCATGTCATTCCTTATAATTGTTTCTCTTATGTGCCTCGGTAACTCTAGAAGTGAGGGCAAGAATACTGTCTCTTTTTCTGCTCTCATTCCTCCTTCATTGCTGTCCACATCAGTTCAGGGCAGTCTGAAGAAGAACAGATTAATCAGCCTTGAATCAAAGTCTGAGTGGGGAACAGAGCTGGGACAGGGACAGATGTCTGCAGGACTTGGGATCTGAAGGAATAGGCAACTGGCTCTAGAAGAGGTCATAGACAAGGTCAAGCAGTAGAAACAATAAGAAAAAATAGGAAGAGAAGTGAGAACAGCTTGTCCAAAGGAAAAGATAAGGGTGGAATATGACAGGTTGGAAAAGACTGTGAAAGGTCTATGGCCACCAAAACATGTAATCTTTCAGGACATGGGGTAAGACCCAGGATTTCTGTTTTCCAGAGTTCCTATTCTACTTACCAAATAACTAGCACATCGCTGGCAGTGTATATCTCTTATTCTCTATACCAGTGGGACCAAAATCACTGCTGATTATTCCCTTCTTTCATGTGAAAAACTTCTGCTGGAATTCAGATTCCAATGCTGTTGTCCATGATGTGAGAATTGGAAAGATTTCATACGATTAACATTTTTGTCAGACTGAGAAACAAAGAAGTGATTATCTTCTTTTCTTTCCTAGGCCTTGCATCATCCCACTTGATTGTCTGCTGAATAGACAGATCCCTCAGAATGAGGCACTGTTTCAAAAACTAGCCTTCACTAGTGGGTTTCCTAACTTTTTAATGTTTGGCCTCGTAGCCCCAATATTTTATTTAAATTTGATTCTTGATTGAAGAAACAAGCACTAGAACAAAATGACACAAGTGGGCTTTTTGTCACTCATCAACCATACTGTGACTGTTTAAGTGTGTGTATGTCTGTGTGTGTGTCAATGTACACATACATGTGCTTTATATGTGCGTATATATAGATACACACACACATGTATGTGTTCCCTCTTTTCATATGTCTTTTTTGTGGGCTGAAGATGGAAAGAAGTGTACCGGGGAATTACATAATCCTATAAACAGTTATGTTGGTGAAGTAATTTACCTTATTTGAGAGAGGACTGCCAAATCTAGCATGAGAATTTGTGACATTGATGTTATTCAGATGTGAGAATTTCTGGGATTGCAACCGCTGGCTGTAGTTATTTGGAGACTTTCTGTTTCTTCCAACTGTTAGTGCTGCAATATGCTGTAACTAACTGATTGCAGCAGGGCTCCATGCTAAATTTACACATACAGAGTTCCATCTCTGTCCAAGAATGTATGCAGATAGCTAGTGTCAGTGCAGGCACTGAGCCATTTGTAAGTTTAAAGTTACTGATTTACATTAATATTTGTAGGATTTGAGCCTTGGTTAATTTGTCGTCTTCCTAAATGGGAAAGGGATATGGACAAGCCAAGCCTAAGCTGACAAATGTGTTAGTCCTGCCAGAGCTTTCATAGTGTATCTAACGCTTTTCTTGACTCAGTTGGTTAGTCAGTCAGTGATTCTTTCCCCCAAAAAATTACCCTTAGAAAGGAAAACAAGCTTAAGAACTTAGCAGCAGAAAGGGTTTGTGTCAGAGAAAAGTATATTTTTCTCTTTCTTCCTTTCAGCTGCTCCAGAGAAATAAGACGTGACATAATGTATATGAACTAACAAACATCTAATGCTTGATGAGATCCAAGAAGGGAATGGGAAAATAGGGAATCATATGAAGTAAAATTTTATGGAACTTGCAGTTTACAACTATGCTGATTAGTAGTCACACTGGCAAGAATTCAGGTCTTTATTTTTCATGTGTGTATACACATATCCCTGTTTCTCCTGGTGTTTACACAAATGCAGACACACGTGTGCACAGACACTTCTCTCTAGCATAATTGATTCTTATGCAAATCACCAGCACATTTTGACCTCAGATGCTGTGTTTCAGAATGTTTGGTAATTTTTGACTAGTATTTATAATAACAAAATAATTACATCAAAGCACTTTTTGCAATAGTCAACCAACAGGGCTAAAAAAAAAGTCTATTATGCCACATAAAACCCGTCAATCTCAATAATTTATGTATCAGATTGGGAGAGCACCACTGTCTAAAAGTTATGCCAATTTTAGGAAGGCAATTGAAATATACTTGAACAGGCCTGGGGCCCAGCTCTGGGAAGGCAAGCGTCCAGATCTAATATCTCGTAAGTGCCCACTATAACATTTTGCTTAAATATCTCTAGATTTTAGAGGTTTCTCTTTATAGGTATTATCAGTGTTTTAAACATCAGGTTTTCAAAGATCAGAGCAAGTATTGTGGACATTTAGGTTATGCTGTTATGATATCCACTTACAGGCAAAAATCAAAATTAACAGGAGCTGAGCAACGTGTACAAAAATTCAAATACTGTTAGAAAGTTTCTTAAATATTATCAGAATATTGGAAACCTTGAGAAATGGAAAAGTGAAAAAATAAGACCAATGAGACCCATTATTTTGTGCTTTCCCCCTGGAATTTGTTGACATTTATTTTTTAATTACTTTATCACAGTCTGGTTTGTTACCGATAGAACTGAGTTCTTCACTATTTCAGGTTATGCAGTAAACCACTACCAAACCCAAAAGGCATAACACACAGCTGCTAGATGTGACACTTTAGACTTCTGTCAACTGATTAAAGTCAAGTGGGTTGCGCCAGTTTACAGACCTTACTAAAAGTTCACTGTAATTGTCAGAAAATCTCTCTTTTATTTAATTGAGAGGTGGATGAAATTGTAAGTGGAGGTATTTTTTCATGGTTAAAAGGGCTTGATAAAAAGAATTTGAGTTGTGAATTTTCAAACCCTGTCTTGGCTCTAGAAGGGGAAGTGGCTAATGCTGTGACAGTTTCAACTATCCAGAAGGATAACACGGTCAATCAAATTAACTCGTTTTACTGGTCAATGACAGATAAAGATGTTTATGCATGCCATTATTTGCTGAGATTTCTTGTTAGATAGCTTTACAAGTGCTTTTAAACAATAATCTGAACACAAATGTGACTATTTAATATATTGTTTAATAGAATGAAATTCCTGTCAGAACAATGTGACTGGATATCAAAGTGATTTGACAGTGTTTTGGTGTTTTAGTTGAACTCAGTTTACCCACGGGTTTTGTTGGCTGTTGCTCATGTGTTTGCTTCTTTGCTTTATTTTTCCTCTCTCTTTTTTTTTTTTCCCTGCAAAAGAATGGCACATTCGATGAAAAAATATTTAGTTCATGGCTTACATTACGAAATTATTTTAAGTGTAGCTTAAGAGGGAGGGTGAATTCACACAAAGTGAATATTTCTTGTTAAGCAAATCTGGAATGTACATCAACTGTAAGTACCAAACGATGAAAGTAAATCTGGAATATCTTACTTCTCCTCTAGTAAAACATAAACAGATGCAAAATGTCCAACATAATAATTTTGGTCACTTTTTGATGCCCGTTGTTATACCTAAACTACCAGCATCAGGATGAGTTTCCTGTATACTGAGGATTCTATACTGTGCAGCATCACGATTTTGTTCTGAAGAACTTTATTTAACCTACAACCACTCTGGAATAACCCTCTGAGCTTTATATTCATTACAATAGAACATTAAGAGGGTCCTGAGAGCGGAATAAATTCACTTAGCTTATTTACTTAGTTTAGCCATTTGTAAGTACTTGGTTGAGGTGAGACATCAAAATAAATCAGTTGATTTGTGCCTTGGTTCAATGTCTTTAAGGGGTCCTGTAATCATGATAACAACACTGAGAAATAGAACCCCCTAAGAATTTAAGCTTCTGTATAAGTTTGTTCCCTAGCTAAATCTCACATATAGAGTGTTGCCTTCTTTTCAGGACAATCATATTTCAGTAAATTCACACAGGAATATTAGTTGTAGTTCATTTAATCACCAAATCCTAACAACTAAATATTCACTTCATTAAAGACACTAAAAAATTCTGGCCAGCTGTTTCCTGCTACTTGGCTGAGGACAAGGTGGAGAAAGACAAGCAATTCAATCCTTGCTTACCCTCAGTTGTGTTAAGCATAATTCTGCCACATAATTATACTTTCATAATTTTATTCCTAAACTAGAATCTGAATCCAAGGGGGGTTCTATGACTTATGGTCTTAAATTCTGACATGTTTAAATTCTAGTAATCAACTCAGACAAATGCTTTGTTTTGTCAAAATGTGCTTTCTCTTGTTTTTTTTTTTTTTTAAATAACTTTAAGTTAAAGTAGTCAAGTAGGTTGAAGAGGGAGGCATAATTAACGTGCTATTCGTGTTTACAAATGATGGATTAGTTGTTTTTTCTGTTCTTGGAAAACTGCTTCCTGTTCTGGTTCATATACAAAATTCTGGGACATTAAGAATCCTTTGTCAAAGATCAACATGACTGTATTATAGTGGTTTAAAAGCTGCTAGCAATTTTTATGCACTGAATGTAAAAAGAAATACTGATTACAACTGCAGAGCGACTTAAAAAATATCCGTTTGATTGTATGAAAAGTCAGGCCTGTTGCCCATGAAAATAAGTGCTAAGATACCAAATAATAAATCAATATTCTAAGGCCAAAATCTAAACAGACATAGATCAGTGAAGTTATACAGACTTCTGCTAAGCTGTGCTTATTTATACAGCTGGGTCTGGCTATAGGGTGCTGCAAAAATGACAAAGTTATCCAATTTGGTCATAATTCAAGAGAACTCTCCCTGGAAACAGAATTTAGCACTCTGTACAGCCCATGGAGAAGATTAGGTATGTCAGGACAGGATCAAAACCTATCCACCAGCCCAGGAAACATTGAGCAGGGCTGTGTGAAATCCTGTCTGTCCCTGGGGTGCAAGCAGCCCAGCCCAGGCATTTGTGGCCACTTGTGCACTGCATATTTGTGTCCTCTCTCCAGTATAAGGCTGTTGCTGATTTTCTTTGGAAGAATAAGCAGGATACAGTCTTTTCAATAAATGAAATCACCTGCTCACAGACTAACAGCTGCAGAGCCAGCAAATTTTTGCAAATTTCCTTCTCTCCTGTGTGTAGCTCCTGTCCCAGTTCGGTGTCCTCAACCCCTTGAATCAGAGGGGTGGGATGTACTGAGTTATAGACTCTATTCCTACTACATAGGCTAATTAATGGGATAAAGTGCATTCATTTTGCCTTGCCCTGGGGTTTTAAAATCGAAGCACAGCTTCTCATGATGCTGCCGGCAGCTTGATTTTATTAGTGCTTCCTGGGCATACTCTGTGGGTTGCGATCTGAGTCAGGCAGCTCAGCCAGTAGGGACTCATTCAAGGGGCAAGAAATGCTAAGCACTTACTAAAGTCCCTCAGGGGAGCCAGGACTAATTTGGGATTTCTGCCAGGTTAGTAAGCAAGGTTCCCAGCTCCTCATCCTAGCTTGAACTGGAGCAAATCTGCACACTGTATAGTTCACATTGCCTTCAGAGCAAGGCATCAGCCAAGGAGAATTTTTGGGTACTAATTTTGGACTTAAATTTAGCCTAAACTCCACTCAGGTGTTGTGTTCCTAATGGCCTTGCTTCTTGAAACGCTTCACCTCAAGAGCTCTTCAGCATGTGCTTATAAGTAAAGCATAAAGCTTAGATGTTGCCTTTGAAAAAGGATACTTTACTCAACTTGGTGAGTGTGGCCAGCTCAGTAAGGATCTTGGAAGGTAATGTACTGATTTCCTCCTGATGCACTTTGTATGTTATGTGCTCTCATCTGCTCTTCAGCTTTCTGTATATAATTCTTGGGGTTCCTTTGCTCTTGATTATATGGGTTTTGAGAGATGTTTCCTATTTTTCAAATAATGTTCACATTTATTTTGTTTTTCACCGTTATACGGTGGAGACAGAAATTGCAGCCCAATGATTTTTGGAAATTTGTAAGTAAGAGTAACAAAGAGGAAAGGTAGATAGGTGTCACTAATAGTAGTCTGAAACTACTGCATAGACTTCTGTTTCTCTGTTGTAGTTACTGAGCTTATACTTACCTATTTGCAGCAAAGATGAGCATCACAGGTAAGTGCAAAAGTATTTGCTCAAGGTTTCTTTTTTTTCTTCAAATGTCATTGTAACGCTGTAGCTTTTCCTATTGCTTCTGTTCATTTAATCAGTAGTTTCATCTCCATGGGCTTTCATGCCCTGAAGAGATATGAGGGCTTACAAGGATCAGATGGTGTAAGGATATAAAGCTAGGAGACTTGCTGACTGCATAGATGAGCCAGAAAACTGCAAAACTGTCACCTGCAGTTTGCTAAAGCAAAACTGTTCTGTTCTCAGAACAGAACACTGCCTTACTTTCCCAACAGGAAAGATAAAAATGCAAAAATTTTGAATATAACTTTACTATTTGGATCTTTCCACTTCTCTGAAGAGAACTTCTCAAGCAACATGAATGGTAATCACTGAAAGGAAAAAAAAGCTAGTTTTGCTGCTGGATCCCTGAAGGAATTGAAGGAGGTTTAACAACCTTTAGTCAGGTGCTGAATTTTTTGTACAATGTGATTGGGATAGTTAGTCTCCTTAGCCTGACTCTAACTGCAGCCACTGAGCAGATCAAAAGTACTGTCCTGGAGTAAATAAAAAACACTGTCCTGGAATATGTAAAAAAGAAAAGAGTCTTTTATCTTGTGCAGGTACGTGCTCTGCTGAGCACTCTGTCAGATCTGTGACACTCAACAGCAAATAAGGAACTGCAATGCAGAGCACAGGTTGTCATTATCAGCTGAGCCATTCCTTCCAAAAACAGATGGAGAGAGATGCCACTCCTTAATTTACAAAATGCATATTGAGAAGGTAAGTGGTACCTGTGAAACTTCCAGTAACTCTTTGCTAAATTTATGACCTCTGACTAGGTATTGTGTCTTGCCAGGGAAGGGACAGCTTTTGGTGTGCACAGCAGGACCGGGGAAGTCTAGGAAGCTCCATGTCAGAAAGTTCAGGTCCCCACAGGTTTTTGTTCTATATTTGATATCTGACTGGCAGACATTAAAGTCTGAGGTAATCATGCTGAGCTCCTTCTATAGCCAGTAGTGGGACAAACCGCATCTCTAGAGCCTTAGCTAAAGGCCAGAGGACTGAGGTGCATGCAGTTTCCTGGATGCACGGGGAAGCACTGAAAGCAAGTACCTTGTTTTACAGAGCTGGGTTCTAGTCATGCCCTCAGAAGATGCAAGCACAGACCAAGCACTCTCCAGGCTACTTCTGTCCTGAGTGGCAGGGGTCTCTAAGGTAGGTCAGCTTCCCTTCTCATTTGCTCTATGGTTTCTTAGAAGATTTCCACCTGGAATAAAGTTTCCAGGAACAAAGATATGAATGTCGTTAAAATCAGCAACTAGTTGATATACCCAGGCTGCACAAAACCTGACAGATGTCAGATTTAACGATTAGAAGACTATCAGAGTAACAAGAGAGATCACAGGCCTTGACAAGGTTAGAAAAATTAAAGAAAAAGAATAGGAGTTATAAAGATAAAATGTTTGCATTTTCATGATTAATTTATTAGAATAAAGAAAGTTTTGCTTTTCTGAGTTCACTTTGTTTTAATATCCCTTTGAATATGGCTTCAATATCGAACTGAAAGGAAAAAAAACCCACCAAAATATTTCACCCAGATATTTTTTATGTGTGTGAAACTGTTGAATCACTCACAGTTTGTCCCTCCAAGTGAAGGAAGGCGGTCCTGTTCAGTTGATGGATGAGTCAAACGCAGTGGGTGCAATTAAAGCTTGTAGAGGCCTGTGAAGGATAACTACTTTTTACCATGCTTGTCACCATGCCACTCACTATCTGCATGGAATGATCTATTGCTGCTGCTGTTGCTGACAAAATCTCCTTTTTTTTCCCCACCACATGCTTGTCCTGGCCAACGGCATCTGTTTTTGTTCAAAGAGGCCTATGCCTTCCTTCACCTTGATGATCCATTCCTGTATCTTTCTGGCAAAGAACTCAAAAGATTTTGCCAGAAGGTTGCACTCAATCAATCCTGCCTTTAGGGTGTCCTAGAAGCGCTTTCTTGGATCACCATTGCTTCCTCTTTCCACACTCCAGTTCCCTTCCTAGGAGGTGCTTGAACATATGTACATCATTGATTCGAGCCATATGTCCAGCCCATTACACCTGGGCTTTCCATGTGGATATGCTGCAGGAATTCATCACTGGTCAGCTTAGTGTAGCATCTGACTCAGAGTAAGACACATAGGTGCCTCGGGTGGAACTTCTCCAGCTGGCAGATGCGCTTTCTATATTATATCAAAATCTTGCCTCTGTTTAGCACAAGAGCCTTGTACAATTCTAGTCTGTATTTCTAGTCTGATCTTACACTGATTCCATATTCAAATAGTAAACCCAGCAGAAAATTCCACTAATTCTATGAACGCGGGAAACTACCTCTCCACGAGCACTGGCACAGTCATTCAACACACTCTGAACGTAGGTGAACCCACATGCAACAAACCGCTCAGTCTCACTGTGTTTAGTGGAGGGGACTGTGCATTCATCTCCATGTTGATTGACAAATCATCTCTGTTTTTCTCAAATTTATGATTAGTCTGATTTTTTCTTGTTTGTCTTGGAAGTAGCATATTTGTTTGTTAAGAAGATCTTAAGTCCTTGGCTGATGTGAGCCACTGCTGTGCAATGATGTGCATACCAGCATTCTTGTGTGCTCTGCTTGGTAACTTCTGTTTGGTGTGCAGTCCTTCGGCTGCTCAAAAGTGAGTCCTGATATTTAGGTTGAGGTTGCATTTGTCTTACCTGACTTCTCAGAAAAAAATAACATTTTCTCAATTAAATGCATCAAGGAAAACAGAGAACAACAGTCCATTTCGTACCCAGTGATTTACAAAAACAAAGTAAGACACTTTCAGGGAGGGTCTGAATGGCATATGGTCTAAATAGAAAAATAAAGGCAGAAGGAAGTGGAAGGAAAGAAGGAGAGAATTAGTTCAAAGAGATGGACGTGGGTGGTATAAATGGACAATGAATGCAAGGGGGAGGAAGTTGGAGTTAAAAAATAAAAAAGCCTCTCATCATGGCCCTTAGAAAAGAGGTGAATGAAATTACACCACAGCAGTCAAGGCACTGCATAAGGAAGAAGCTGCACTCAAAACATACTTAAGTAAAATTAAAGGGACCTTCAGTTCTGGAGGGACTGGTAGGAACAGCCTCTCAGAAATATTCTTCCATTCCAAGAAAATGTTTAAGTGCTGAGCATAAAAGATTTATAAAAACGTAGGTTAAATCACGTCCTGATATAACAGCAGAGTGACATATAGTTTGACCTTTTTCCTAAAATTAGGAGCTCAGTTACATAACTTAAGGCCAAAGACTCTGCAGTGCTAAGACTCTGCCATATTAATCTCTGTGTTGCCAATTTTTCATAATATATTTACTAACAGAATGTCAGATTCATCAGTGAACTAATTCAGCTTCACATCTGTGTATCTAATAGAATTTGATCAATGAATTTGCAGGAAGAAATGGATCAGTGGGTCATGGTTTGTATGCTTAAATATTTGAGGTTTTTATTTCCACATTGGCACAAGTTTCAAGAACTACTTGAAGTTCTGTGGAGTTTGGACTATGGCTATGCCAAAGAACAGCTGATATAATAACTCTTTACACACATTGCCTTACCAACAAAATATTCAAGAATGTCTTAATGACAAATAAATTCAAAGCATTTGGCTTGGTCTCTTTTGTTTTAAATAATAAACAAGACAACATCATGTTATGAAGAATCTAATTGAAGATTTAGAATAAGTAATTATAATAACCCAACAGGAGTTCCAGGCTCTTTTTGAAGCAACATTGTTCTTGCATTACAAAACACCGATAGAAGTCTCAGTGCTGTAAGCCACATGAAGAAAGGAAACCCCAAATTAAGAATGATAATTACAAATCAGAGACACTTCTTCTGCATCTTTCTTTCATCAAAATATGCCAGCTTGGCTATTTAAAAGACATGAAACAGTGTTATCAGAATTTTTTCCCATGTGAAATGTTTGCACAGGAGATTCAGAAACTAAGGACGTGCAAGTACAATATTTGAGCATGCAACACCATATCGCAACCACTCTGAGGAAGCAGCTGACTGCTTTCTACAGCATTCTGATTTTAGAATGGTCCTGTTCCACAACAAGCTTGTCTTTTATAACCAAAGAAAGGAAAAAAATCAAAAGACATCTTTTCCATTTTCTCTTGCAATTTGTATTTCTTGCAGATGTTCAAGTGTTCAAAGAATAATTTGAAGCTGTAAGCTGAATCTACCGGAGGAAGTTTAAAGTATGTTGACCAAACTGTTCCATATTGCAGAAATCATGTTCTTATGATTAAGAAGGATCAAACAAAATAATAATCCAAAGTGACCGAACCATGTCTCCTTAAAAAAAATTTCTAAATCCATTTGCAAGCACATGGATAAAATAAAAATATTTGTAAGAAGGTGAGATTGCATTGATTGCAGTTTGATTTCAGATGTAGCCACAAAGAATTAGGTTCCTTACTATGGATTTAGGAGCCTAACTTTTGGCATCTAAATTTACAAGTGGCTAGTACCTTGTGATAGGAAACTGTTGTACAAGCTTATAGAGATATCTGTGAGGAGATATGTCTGAAGGGAAGGCATTCTTGTTTCGATTAGTGGCAAACTTAATAACCATGTCAAAATCTTCTCAGACTGAATGCCATAAAGTCTACATTAGGCATGGAGATATAAGGCCAGTTGCTACATTCATTTTAATTTGGGGAAAATAGTAGAGTAGTTGGTAAGCTGGTTTGAGCAAATTTTCAACAGATCAGAGTGTGATTATTTTGGAATTAGAATCTTGGGGTTCCAGCTGTAGCACTTTTTTTTGATACGGAGGAGCTAATGAATGACCTCCAATTAATTTTTCACTTCTGATTTTCTATATATTAAACAACAAAAAGCTCATCCATAGTTATGCAATTGAGTACTACAGCAGCAAGGTATGAATAGCAGAGAAATAACTTGAGATATATACAAATCAATTTCTGATAATTCCTTAATACCTCTGAACATACAAAGTGAACTGCATATAAAGTAAAACCTTTCCATGAAAATTGCACAGGATGCAAAATGTCTATGCAACATCCAAAAAAGTCCACATTGCCTTATCACACAGTAGGGAAATAAAACTTACTGTTACAATTTTTAAAAAAATCTATTAATTTTATACTTCTTCATTCCTCTTGGTTTGATGGTATTTAAATGGAATTTAATACAAATTTAAGGATGCCTGTGCTGAATGCAAGGAATAGTTCTAGAATCATAGAATCATAGCATCAATCATGTAATTGGGGTGGAAGGAACCTTAAAGATCATCTACTTTCAACTGCCCTGCCATGGGCAGGGACACCTTCCACTGCACCAGGTTGCTCAAAGCCCCATCCAACCTGTCTTCAACCTGTCCTCAAATACTTTCAGGGACGTAGCAACCTGTTCTAGTGCTTCACTACCCTCTGAGTAAAGAATTTTTTCCTATCATCTAATCTAAACCTACCCTCCTTCTTTCATCTTAAGGCCACTCCCCCTTATCCTATCATTACATGCCTTTGTAAAAAGTTCCTCTCCAGCTTTCTTGTAGGCCCCCTTTAAGAACTGGAAACCTGCTATAAAGTCCCCCTGGAGTCTTCTCTTTTCCAGGCTGAATGGTCCCAAACCTTTCAGCTCCATCCCTCTCATCATCTTCATGGCCCTCCTCTGGACTCACTCTAACAGGTCCATTTCTTTCTTGTGCTGAGAACTCCAGACCTGGGTGCAGCACTCCAGGTGGGTTCTCATGAGGGCAGAGTAGAGGGGAAGAATCACGTCCCTTGACCTACTGGTCACTCCTCTTTTGGTGCCGCCCAGGTCTGGGCTGTGGGCACACATTTCTGCTTCATGTCCGGCTTTTCAATCACTAGAACCCCCTGCTCTCCTCCACAGCACTGTGTTCCATGAGTTCTTCTTCCAGTCTATGCTCATGTCTGGTGTTGCCCCAACCCAGGTGCAGCCAGGTCCCTCTGGACGGCATCCCTTGATTCTGTTGTGTCTACTTCTCCACTCAGCTTTGTGTCATGTCTATGCTTGCTGAGGGTGCTCTTCATCTTACTATCTGCGTCTTTGATAAAGGTATTAAAAAGTACCAGTTCCAAGACAAACCCCAGAACTCTGATCTCACTGTAATGAGTGAGGGACACCACTTGTCCCACACTGGCTTCCACCTGGAAATAGAGCCATATACCACAACTTTCTGACTGTGCCCATTTTGCAAATTTCCTATGCACTGAATAGTCCACCCTTCAAATCCATGCCTCTTCAATTTGGAGACAAGGATATCATGTGGGACCATGCTGAAGATCCAACAGAACTGTAGGTGGTCTTCACTTATTGACTGTTGCAGTCACTCCATCATAGAAGGCCACCAGAATAATTTGAGGTTACTGTCACCTCTAGTTATTTCAGTTTGACTGGTTTTAGTGTAAGCTAATACTAATTCTGAGGCTTTTTAAAATCTACTTTATCATAAAAATATTTGTTCTTAATTCTAAGACTGAATTGAAATTCTAGGTTAATATTTCATCTTTAATGGCTTATGCATGAAATTCTGATGTTGTTATTCTGTCTGATTAAGAGGAACCATATGTTTTAAAACTAAAAAGCAGACAAGCATGGGTGTTTATACCTTTCTTTTCAGAACAAGCATTGCATCTCACTCACACCTCTTTTTTGGATATGTATGTATGTATACATTTATCACAATTAGTGCTTTGCTTTAGCTGAGAACTGGTTTGCTGTACTTCAGATGGGACAGCTTTGTTTTTTGGCAAAGCAACAGGATGATATTAAGTTCAGACAAAACACTGGAATCGAAATTATGTAATATGGTATTTTTACCATTTGGGAAATTTTATGTAATGGACAATTTTAATGCAAGTGGATTCTATCAGAAAAGTGTGGGGTTTGGTTGCTTTTTTCTGTTGTTTTATTTTGTTTTTTGTTTGTTTGGGGTTTTTTATGGCTCACTATGACTGAAAGTACTTTCTTTATGTGTGGATCTTACTGTGGCACATTTCTTTCAAAAGGAACGTACTGGGGCTGGGAGCTGCCCTTTCCCTGGAGTTATGAGTAGGACAACTTCGCCAGCTGAGCAGCTGAGCATTTGGAGGACAGCAAGGATTTTGTCCACAACTGGGAAGAGGAGGGAGCACACAGAGAGCAATGCCTTGTGGGATGCACAAGAAAAGGCTGCTGAAGGAGTCAGAGGAAATCTGTAGGATTTCCTACTAAATCTGCTTCTGCAGATTTCCAAAGGCAACATACTGGAGCTGAGTGTAAAGGACATCACTGATGTGCATTCATGTAGGGGTTTTGTAAGGATGTTCAATTCTATCTTGTCTTTGGCAGTTTGAATTTCATCTGTTCTAAAACGGTGGTTGTCATTTGTCCTAAGGCAACCATTCCTTATGTTTAAAGACAACAAATAAACAATAAGTGTAAATACCACTCCAAATTTTATAAGACCTTTCGGTCTTATACAGGTGCTTGTAGTTTTACCACAAGGCTTCTAAAACCTCTAGTTGTGAAGATAAGTTTAAAGTCCTGCTAGGAGCTTGCAACTGATGGAAGGTTAAAGGTTATGGTACTAAATTATAATGAAAAGCCAAATGTTTACTTTCAAAGAGAAATATGCTCAGCATTTGCTGTCATTACTTTCAGCATTAAGTTTTCTTATGAAGAGCCTCTGGTGCTTGTCAAGTTTTTATAGGCAACCTGTGGTTTGCAAACCAAAGCAAGAAATATCCCATTTCCTGACCTTTGCCTTTGTTTTATTTTTTTTCTTTCACACAAAATATTTGGCTTATGAGAGAAATTTTTAATTTTCACTATTAGGCTTTGATTCTTTCACAGTTAATGTATGGCTTTCAACTTAATATTCTTGTTTTTCTTTACTATTTGTTCTTGGTCTTTAAATTGTATTAAAGTATAAGTCAGCTGACATCCTTCATAGGTACAAAATTAAATAGTCATATGAATCTGAGTTTGAAAGATTTTCCTCTCGTACTATTTTCTGGTATTTTGTTTTTATAAGTAACTGAGCTGTGTGTTGCCATCAAATACTATGGTCAAACTAAACCACAATATTTTGAACAGGAATTTACTCAGTACACACAAGCACAAAATGTACTTCTAGTACACTACTCAGTGTTTTTAAAAGAAATGACTGATAAAATAGTAGTTTGTTCTGTTCCAAGTATTCCTTCCTGCTGATGATTTACTGCACATCACACTTGTGTATAATCAGGCTGCTGGAATAAAGACTACTGTACATTTTGCACAGTATTTACTCTTTAGGACAACTGTAATATTTTATCTATGTTCTACTACTTGCTGGTTCGTGATCTACACAAAAGTAGTAAAATGATTTAATAGCAGAGATCTATGATAGGCAACTTGTAAAAACAACATCACTACTTTCATAGTACCTGCTGCAGAAAATTTGCATATAGCATAATTAAAATAAACACATTTCCTACTAAATTTGAGTGTGTTTTGTCGTGTAGAAAAGGCCTATTCCTTTACAGGTCAAATAAGCAGACTAATTTGATTTCCAAATGTTTCTTTTGGGTCTTTGTGCTTTCTCAGAAGATTGCAACCCTCTCTCTCAAATACAGACCCTGATACAGTAATCCATCCCTTTGTGGGATGGATTGAGATGAAATCTCCACAGGATTTTGTGTGATGGTTTTGAATCTTTTATTAAATGTGGTTTGAGAGACTGGTGCTCCACCATCAGCTCATCTGTGCCCCTGATGCAAAGTGCAGTGTAAGGCTCCAAGTCTGACCTAAAGGAAGCAGGGTAGAACACCAGTGTCTGTCCATGGCTTTTTACATTGGATTTGCTTTTTAACTTGTCCTACCTGCAGGTGTTAGTGTTTGAGTCATGATGAAGAGCTTAGCTTGTCCCACGGGGTTTTCCGCAGGATGGTGTGAGATGTGACTATAGTTCAGTGCTGGTCATTACTACACTTCCGTGCAAAGAAAGCATTTCTTCTATGCATATTCCTTGGAGCAGTTCATTAGTATTTACTTACACTTTAGAACAGAAGGGTGCCATTTAAATTCGCATAAGTAAGTTGTGGAAGACCAAATGGGTCTAATTTATATTAGTGACACCTAGCACAGGAATTTTCTGTCATTTTTTTCATATTTCACCATGCTTTTATCTCAAATAACTCATGGCAATGTCAAATGAAGAAAACATGATGTATTTTTGCAACTCTGATACAGGGGGAAAATTGCTCAAAGAATATTTGATTTCAAAGAAGCCCAGACAGCCATATCAGAACCTCCTAACGCCTCTAAGTGACTATCCTTAGAGAAAATAAACAACGGGCCTCAAGCTGATTTCTGGTTTTGCAAAGGATCTTTGTCCAGGGAGTACTTGTACTTACCTGGAGAACACATTTCTAAGCCATTGGCCAAGACCCGGTAAATACCTCGATATCCACTGAGTTTTACTATGCAGTTTTCAAACATACACTGGATTGTTGTGAATTCAGACCTCGACTGTAGTTAGTGTGAATTATAAATAATTTCACCTCAATTCATACATTCCTTTAAGAATAGAGTCCCACTTAGTCTGATTGATCGGTTTCCTAGGAGTCCTGGAGTTTAAGTACAGTCATTGCAATATCAGGTTTGTAAAAGCTTGTTTAAGTACTTTCTGCATACTAACTGCCAAATACGTCCTCCATCCTCATTGTTCAGACAGACTGTTCTTTATTGATGGAAATCATCCATACTGGTATTAGCTGACATTGTAAGAAAAATATTCGCAATTACTTAAAAAAAAATCAAATGGCAGTTTGAATTTGATGCACTTGTATCTCATATATTTGTTCTGCCACTACCACTTTGAGCTAATATTTATTCCTTTAAGTGTTCACTATAATTCAAGAAGAATTTAATTTATTAAAGAAAGAAAGCTCAGTTTAATTTTAATGAAGATAGAAAGAATCTAGCAAGATTAGGTGGTCCAATCAGAGTACAGAAACAAGATCATAAGGTGTGGGTGACTTCTCACTAACCCTTACTAACAAGTAGAAAAATGGTTGTTGTGAGTGTTCCATCAAATACTCAGTTTCAACACAACTCACAGATCAAATACATAAATACAAATGTCCACAGAGTTGTGCCAGATAGAAAACCAGTCAGTTATGGTTACCTCCTTGCAGATGGTTCACTCTCTCAGAATGCTCTGCAAGTGGGAAGGTGCAGGTGCCCTTCACCATGGAGAACAGCTCTGAATAGTTTGTCAAGTTATGAAGCACCACATTAAACTATCTGACAATAATGTGAGACAGACAGGTCTTAAGTGCTAACACAAGGTTTTAGAATACTTAGATAAACATATAATCCCAATTTTGTATGAAACACTGTTTACTAGTGTTTGCTTATACTGTTACTCTTTAAGGAGAAATAAATGCCTGGATGAAAGCCAGGCAGTTTCAGTTTAGCCTGAGATCAGCAGAACTGATGATCAAAGGAACAAGTGCAACTACATAACGCAAAAGATAGGAATGAGTTAGGGTTTTGCCTTTGTAGTCTGCTTGCTTACATTTTGAGCATAGTTCTTAGAAAGCAATGAGGGTATCAAACTATTTCCCTCACCATCCCCTCCTCATGTCTGCATGGTCCAGCAAACCCTCACAGGTATTTGTGCATGATGTCAGTTTCAAATGACTGCAGGATTGCCTTTTTGCCTTTTTATGATATTTTCAAAATATGTTTATTCATAGAATGTGTGTATAAACTTTAAAAATCATAGTAGTTCCAATCATCTCAGTGTTTAAAAACCAGGTAAAATAGGTAAAAATGTATAAACTTTTATATGTATATATACATTAAATACTTGGCAGAAAGATGGAAAAATGTTCAGTTTTCCAAGACTTTGATTCAACTATTAACACATCAAATACAAGCATATCCAGCTAATAAACCAATGTCAATTTAGAAAAAACTTCTATAAGAAAACATTACTTTTATTGCACTTGAACATTTTTATGGGAAGTTAGAAATTAACATATTCTTACTTCATTTAGAATTTCCAATCTTATCATGTTTCTTTGGAAAATTGTACTGCCAGAAATATATATTTTCACTTCTACTTCATTATTATCCTATTTTGACAACAAATATAAAAAAGGAAAAGGATAGATACATTTATTTTCAAAGGTCTATATTGTTTTTCCTATTTTCCACTGTGGAACTTTCTTAAGATTAGAACAATTGCTAATAGGTAAATGAATAATAAAAATATACAATATTATCTGTATCTTCATGAATTTTGAAGGAAAAAGAGAAAAAATACAGAATTATAGAAATGAAACAGGGAAAATACTCTCAAAGGATTTCTGAATAAACTTTATTATTTTGTGTTCTTGTAAAAGGAAGAAATATTTTCCAAAAGAAAAGGAAAGGGTGCTTCACCTTCCTCCAGTCATCTGAGAGTTCCTCACTCAATTGTGATTCCTGAATATTTAATAGCTTCCTTGTACTTATATCATTTTGCCACAAGGCATTCCACTCTTAACTACAGTGCTTTTGGAAAGATTGTCTTCTTCTCTGTGAATCTTCCTCTTTTTAGCTCTTGGTTATTACTCTTCAAGTGACAGTAAATTGGCCACTCCTGCCAACTCTTCCCATTCCAAACATAATTTTATCACACCCTGCTATAGTTTTTTTTTATTT
Source organism: Ifrita kowaldi (assembly GCA_013398055.1). NCBI lineage: Eukaryota > Metazoa > Chordata > Aves > Passeriformes > Cinclosomatidae > Ifrita > Ifrita kowaldi. Next base: position 234,011 of record VZRS01025484.1, read on the forward strand.
TCTAAATTAAAGAAACTGAATTACTTCCTTAGTCATCCATATTCTAGGCTGTTCTTGCCCTGCTCTGAACCTTTTCCAATTCAATTATCTCCTTCATGAGAAGGAGGGACGAGAAGGAGGGACCTTTTGCCGTTCAAGATGTGGATCAGATACACATTTGCTGAGTGATATAGTAAAAGACTCTTTTTCTCCTAATTCCTAATGGTTGATTTGCCTTTTTGACTGCCAGAGTGCATCAAACTGATGTTTTCATAGAATTTTCCATCATAAACCCAAGATCTCATACTTCATCTTCCTATATCTAAATTCTATTGTTGAACTCTGCAAAGAAGTGTCACATGACTAATTTTACAATTCTAATAAGAACAGGATAACTCTAATAATAACTGAAAAGGTAAAGGAATTGTCACCATGTTTGTATAGTAGAAAATGTGATACTTCTCCAATAGGTTCAATGTGTTTACTGAAAATTAATTGTTACATTTTGTTTTAAAAGTTTGTCATTGTGCTTATGTAGGCAGTGTCTTAAATTTAGACTTTTGGATAGTCAGTTATGCTATTAGGTTGTTTCCTATCCTGTACAAAAATTCTGTTTGTTCTACTTAAATATTAAATGCTTTATTTCTGGTCAATTATTATCCCATGAGAAACCCTGTACAGAATAACTTGAGATGATTTTTCTGTGTAGCAATTAAGGACAGGAAATATGAATCTATACTGGACATGGTTCCCTAGAAGGAACAAATAGAAGAAACGTTATCATAAAAATGGAAGTGTAGTAAAAAAACCAGAAAAGTGCAAGCCGTAATCTCTACGTGTTAGAGACAGCTGCATATAAGTAGTGGGGAGAAGACTAATGTTGAACAGAAGTTAAGGATATTTAAAATTATAACTGGAGATAGTTAAAGGATTTTCTCTAGGTCATCATTCATTGACATTTTCTAGAAAAAATCATACGTTATTATAGTAACAGTAATATGAGAATTCAGTCTTTTCCAACTTGACCATATCCAATTATGTTGTGCTTTCAGCATTCAGCTGTTTTCCTTTTTGCTTCACTTAAGACACAACATCTGGAGGGCCTCATTAAATGAAGGTTAGATAATCTACTAATGAACTATTTAATTAGGAATTCACCAGCGGGAAAAGTACTAAAGCTGTTATTTGTCTTTACTTACACTTATTAGCAAGAGAAAAGAAACCACAGCAGTAGCTGGAATATTTTTTCATGTTTGAAAAAAATGCTTTAAAACAAACTTCCTATAGTGTTTCTAACTGCAATAGGACTTAGAAAAATATTCTATTGAGATATAATTTAAAATAATGTAATAATGCTGTAAAACAGTTTATCTAGCTTCTTTCTGATTTTAGATGATTTTGTCATTCTCTTATCCATCCTAAAAATTTAAGAAACAATGAAAGACATTGCTTTTAGAACTTATCTGTCTGCACTTTTCATACCAGCATCAGTAGGTAAAATGTTCTCCTATCTTTTTATACATGACTGGCAGACATTAAATTTTCTTTGACAGTGACCCTCTAGTGCACTCATCCTGGACTTCTTTAGCATGTATTTCAATCATACTATCACCAGCCTAGAATGAAATACTCCTTTGTGTAATGAAGGTATCTGTTTTGGTGAGAATGAGGAGAGAGGACCAATACTGGATGTCTTCTGAGGTGACTGCTTCTGTTCAGTATCAACGGGGTTGAGACTTTCTTAACATGTTTCACTTGTGATCTTTTAAAGTTGTCAGGACAGAATGATTTTCAGTCACTTTGCCGTGCAGTGGATTTCAAATCATGGCCCCAGAATAGTATATTAATAGATTAAAAAGGCAAAGTATTAAGCTAACACACTATCTTGCCTCCTTACTGATAATTTATAGTATGACTATCACAAGATTATGGCAATTCTCCAATGAAACAAAATACTTGTATTTTGTTCTCCATAAAGTATTTCACTGAGTGGTGCACTTGCTGTTTCAGTGGGTTATTCTGTATGGAGCAGAATGGTCAACCAAACTGACTTTTAAATAATTAAACACCGTATGAGCATTAATTTTGATTATTGTTATACTTTTGATAAGAACACAATTATGTGAAGTAAACCTAAACATTAGTTGGAAGAAATAATTTTCCTGGGAATTTAAAATGTGCTCCTTGTACAGTTCTGAGTGTCAAGAAGGTCAAGAATGTTTTAATGTGAAGCACCCTCAATTCACTTCAGGTTTTCCTTAATAGCTTATCTGGATAAATGGCAGAAAAAAACCACTCTGTATGGAATAGGAAAATGATTTTTCCCTTTGCCAATTATGATGGAAGAGATTCTGTGTTCCCTTGTTTGTTGGTGTGTCTGTCTAGAGACTACAAAAATATTTATTTGTGTCTCAAGTATCTAAAGTAATCTCAATATATGTGTTTTATTTTCAGGCGTTTTGGTGGGGGTTTTTTATTTGTTTTAGTAAAGTAAAAATATGAGTTTGTTCTGTAAAATTACTTTGCTAGGCTAAGATCCAGGGTACTTAAGCTATGGAGTTCCCTACCTTCTCTAAAATGACCAACTTCTACACTGACTTTTAGGATTTCCTTAGAACAGTTTTTAAAAATACGTCACTCATGCATCCACTGAGTTTCAGGGTTCCTTCCCAACAGCACAAACAATCCCAGGTACCTGCTATTTTAGAAGAAAGTGGACTTAACCTTTTGCTCTGTGGAACAGTTATTTGGAGTATTATGGGCAAACTGTGCAGCCTCTACTTGTTTTAAGCGTTCATATCATCTGAAAAGCAAAAACCCTATGAACACAGTGTGCAGCCTATTTTCTGTCAGTGGCTGAAATCTGTTGTGTATGTGGTTGTATATATGTCAGCACAGTTTAACTTAAATGTTTGGTGAGACAGAGGCTGTGTATACAGAGACAAATGTCAGCTGGCTTAAATTTGGAGGTTTGAATAATACCCTTCCCTGCTCAAGCTATATTATTTCTTATATAATGGAGCATTTTTATATATGCTTCCACTTTCCAGACTTATGAAGTACAGATTTAATGCCAAACTTGTTTACTGGTATCTTTCAGGTTTAAGCCACCACTCTCAAAAGACATCAAGAAATCCACAGTTCTCATCTTTCAGTTTGCATTCCCTATGAGTATCCAAGAATTTACATCTCTCCGTGTTTGCACAGGCTGCTGTGCCTCCTCAGTACAGCAGAGCCAAAGCTTGATTCTTACACAAAGGGAGAAATCAAAAGAGAACTTTATGATAATTATTGATTTGAACATATAATAAAAGTCAAGAAAGAGTCTAAGAAACAATTTACAAAAGGCACAAAAGGTACTAATCATTTTTCTTGAGTAAGAAGCTTGCCAGGAGATCTGAAATGACTTCAGAAAAGATAATTTTATAGTGACAAAAGTTTTTCTCTCATAAGAAGATTTTTGAAAATTTCAAAACAGAATAATTCATATTTATGGGTGAAACTCATGATATCTATCTCAAAATTAAGATACAAATATGCAGGGTTAAAGAAAAAATCAGTAAAGTGAACTTTAACAATTTAAAAAAATTTTCCTCTCAGATTCTATAAGTTCCCTTGGATGAAATATTAACTGTAGCCATAATTTCCCTTGTTACACAGACTGAAGATGCAGTTTTTTAGATCATTCAGGAACTATTTTAAATCTCTAAGGCATATGTGTATGCAGAAAACCTGTAAAAATTACAGTAAAGTATTAGATAACATTAATAAATACATTAGGGATAAATAGAGTAAGGACTATAACATATGAGGAGTGAACCATCAAAACATATCAGGAAAGAATCATTGAGTTGTTATAATAAGAATTCCAATCCATTAATGATCTGTGACTTCTTTAAAGAAGTCAACAAGTATGTAAGTAGGAAAAGTCAGTCAATGTAGCCATTTGGTTTTCCAAAAGGATTTCTGTTTGGAGTTTCTTCTCCGAAAATTCCTCAGCTTACTTGTTGTGAGATAAGAGAAAATCTTCTCACACAGATAAAAAAGTGGTATGAGAAAAATCATGTAGAAATGAATTTTCACTGTGGAAGGAGATCATTAATGGAGACTTACATGGGTCTAGTGGAAGGTCTCCCTGCCCTCAGCATGAGGGCTTGGAACTAGTTGATCTTTAAGCCTTCCAACCCAGTCCCTTCTATGATTCTATGATACATGTGCTGTTTATCATCCTCATGAATGATTTAAGAAGAAAGTGAGTAATAAGGTGAAAAAAAATCCCAGATTGTAATAAGTTAATCAAGGTTCTAAAAATGAGAGAGGTCTGCAAAGTACTGCAGAGGGACATCAGGATGAGGCAAGAGCCACAGATCAACTGGCAAATGAAACTTGAGTTAGATGTATTTGAGGTGATATGTATTAGGGAACACTCCCCATTTTGCAGTTCAATGAAAACGATGCTCAATGCTAGCTAAAAAATCAAAATAATATATTATAAAATATGATGACAAGTACTGCTCAAAATAGAAGATGTTAATGTTCTGCTTAAATCTTCCATCTGCATCATGAATATTGAATGTAGAATTGGTATCTCAACTTTGAAAGGAGCACAGGATCTGTCAAAGTCAAAGCAGGGACAACCAAGGATATGGAATGGTTTCCATGCAGGTAAATATCTGGTATGACTGGGACATTTGTAAAGGAGATGTCATAGGAGAGATGTGACACAGGTCTGTATATTCATGATGGGAAGGCAAGAGGAATACTTAGTACAATTTTTCTGCTGTAATAATATTGAAGTAATCAAATGAAGCAAGTCATTGGTAAGTCCCAAACAAGGAAGGCAGTTCTTCATATAATGTGTGGTTTGTTGTGGAATTCCCTGCAAAAAGGAAGTTTTTAATGTTAAAAATTTATCTGAGATAAAAAGTGGTAAAAATAATGAAAGAAAAATTTATAAATATGCAAATACTGTTTCTGGCTCAGAAGTTTGAGTTGCCACTGAGAGATTCAGATCTTTCAGCAGATACATCAGCATGAGATTTTCCTGTTTCATAATTGTTTCAGGGGTGTCTTCTGACAGGTATTGTCAGAGAAAAGATTACAGGGATCTTTGGTCTGACAAGGTGCTTCTGTCCCAGTTTTCCCACCTGTTCCTTTCCTTCCAGACCCAGGCTGCTCAGAAGCCCATGGCTCAAAGCACACTGTCCCTCACAGACACCAGACAAATGGGTGTGGTAGCTCAGGTGTGAGGTTTGTGTTTATTCTGTGCTCAAGGGAAGAGGCTGAACAGCATGAAGTCTGACTTACCATAAGATTCCATGTGTCAGCCTCTTGTTGAGTGAGCCTGATGTTTGTGCTGATTTTGCTTTCCATTCACACTGTTAACATGAAGAGGAGGAGGTACGGGAAGACAGAGGACTCAGCACAAAGTCTGCTTTATGGGGAGCTGATGATAGGGAGACCCACGCTGATGAGTGCGAGAAGAGAAATGCTATCTCCGGAGCTAACTCCCCTTCGCATGGCTTTGCAGAGACACGAACCAGGAGCGAACTCACGGCTCCAGCACGTGTAGGCATTCATGAACAGTGAGTTACAGTGCACCTCTTCAGGCTGTCAGCATAATTCTGTGTGGGTTTCCTCATGCAGCTTGCCTCCTACCCCTTATTTCATTCATGGTGTTGTAAAAGCAGTAAACGAAAAGGGACAAGAAAGGTGTGTGCTACTGAAAGATACCTGCTATATTTTCCTTTTTCTCTGCTATAAAAAACCTCTATGCATACACGCACAAGAGCTTAAAACAGATATTTCTCTGTAACAAGTTGAAAATGAAGACAAATTCCTATTGCAGCGCCTGAAGAGACAACTGTGAGTGAGAGACCACAACTAGAGCAATTTCCTGTACTGACTAATGTGAAATAAAATATAATGGGCGTGTTTGGAGATGCATCAGTCCACGGAAAATATAAACAGAGGCAAAAAAACCAAAAGGGAGAGAAAGACAGGCATGATAGCTGCCAGTCTAACGTGCAGTTTACTGGGGAAATAACCTGGCTGAAGGTGAGGAAGGAAGAAGTGTTCAAACATAAGATTTTACACTATCTTCATGAGCTTTCTCAGCTGCCTGGAGCAAGAGCCCTCCAGGGCACTGTCAGTTTCTAAAGGGACTTTTTTGGAAACCTCATTTCAAAAGTTAAAATAAGCTTCTTGGTAACTCTAAATCAGCTAAAACATGCTACACAAGGAAGAGGATGTGCCAGTCCTTAAGAAAGGCAAGAAAAGAATGGGAAGTGTATTGAAATGATTTTTTTTTGCCAAGGAAATCCCCAATAAGAAAAGATAAGAATTATTATTTACTTTCTAAGACAATAAATAGGAGTCCAAAAGATGGCAGAAAGACAAATTGTATTTCACTGTCCAGCTATGATCTCTGCCATGCTAAGTAACTTTATTTGATACAGCAGTAATCACTTGATATACTAACTCTGACAAAACCCACTATTTTTGAGCAGCTAAAGATTAAAACATTCCAAGTCTGAATTGGGTATACTCAAGACACAAGTAGTTCTTCTTTTATTAGGCCAGACATAAGTTACATAGCCAGAGGGGATATCACATTGGAAAAAGAAACATGATTGGTTTCTCTGGTGGCTATTCAGATCTTATCTGGAAATGAAAGGTGAGAGATGAGACTGGAGAAGGTAGGCAAAACTGTCAAAGTTGTTTGGCTGTCTTGTGGGTTTTTTTTAGCTGCACATCTGTTTTGCACTCTAAACAGACCATTTTGGGCAGGAGTCTAGGAGATATCTTCTTGTAAGTATTTTTAATATGTGAAAAATATTCAATAAAATATGTCTAGAATTTTTTTAAAGTTTCTTCCCCCAATTTAAACATCATTTAGAAAATAAGGGCCAGGGTCTGAAAGAAGCAGAAAATGTGGGTGATGGCTGGCAACTTGAAGAATGTTTAAATGATGGTGTATTCTGGAAGAAGGACTGGGGCTCATGCTTGTTATTAAAATCCAATAATTTTGTTTCAAGAAAAAATAGTTATTATGTTTCTTAACCTGAAATTCAATGGTATTGCATAACTGACTAGTCTTTAGAATTTATGTAAGTCCATCTCTTTTTGCACGACCCTCATATTTAACTTCCTGCCAGAACTTTGATGACAATATCAGTTTTCACTGAGAAAACAAAACTAGATCCTTTCAGCAAACTGTTAAAAACTAGGTTAGATGCTGTTCAGTCCTGATAGAAGTCCACCCACTTGTCCACGTAGTACCATCACACGTTGGCAGATAAATCTGATTTTTTTCTAAAGAACCCATATTGCATTTATTTGAAAATCCTATTTTCATAACATGAATTCTCTCCAGCTTCCTGGTAACTTCATAATATACCAGTTTGTAAGCATCTGTCCAATTCATCTTTTACAGTTGTTTTTAGCTGATACTTTCCTTTTGCATGTGAAAGTTGATGAGCCAGTGGTATTCCTTGTACCTTCCCTTTGTCAGATGAGAGCCCCGAGTACAGGGTCACAAAGGAAGGGAGGGAGCTGGGAAGCCACTTGCAGACATTTGCTTCCTATCACTTCAGATCACCTAGATGTGGGCTAGCTCCAGCAGGAAGCTGTGCAGTCACATTAGCACAGCACTGTGCCTGAAGGAATGGTCCCTGCTGGATTGAAGTACCTGCTCTGTCTGACGATGTTTGGCTCCTTTGTCTTGCAGCTCCCCCAGCCTCTCTGAGGCAGAAGGCATATGGGAGAGAAGAGAGTGAAATGGTCATACTGGCTGATGAGGCCTTTTCCCCTTACCAGTTAGAAGCCTGGGATTGTACTCCATGCACTTTGAATGCCATAGTCACCGACTGAAATGCATGGGCAGCTTTGAACCTTGAAGAAAAAGCTTCCTCACTTTTTCTACCCCATAAATCTCAGGCAAAATCACCTAATCAGTATGCTTTGATTTCTGAAATCTCTAATAAATCTTAGTGTTAGTTCTTATAATGCTGAACCTAAAACAATAATACTCCCTTATAACATTGATCTTAAAGATTAATATGAACTGCTTACTGACTGCTTAGTATGTTGATTTTATTAAGCTTGGGAAGATGAAAACAGTATGATCACAAATATGTTAATTTGAATGCAGCTCTGTAGTATCTCAGAATTTACTTGCTGTCTGTGACAGGAAAAAAATATAATCTTGCTACTACCATCCAGTAAAATTCAAAAAGAATAAAAAAATTTTTTTTAGAGGAAAAAAGAAAATACAGGAATGGTGAGAAAGCAAAATCCACAAAGTGAACCTGTGAGTGAAATTTGTAACCAGAACTTTTAGTATATGCCTTTTCATTAATGGAATCTGCACTGATGTGTTCATATGCTGGTGGTGAGCTACAGAAATTTTATGGTATCCAAACAGAAAAGGCTTCTTAAAGTGGGCATACTGCCCTGTCTACAACAACCACCTCTCACCCTTGTCCAGTGATAACTAAGGCCCATTGTTTAATGTTGATAACCACAAGAAAGGACCCATTTGTTAATTTCCCTATTTTATTTTTTTTTTTACATCTAAGGAAATTATTTTCTAAGAATATAGTTATTTATAGACATTTAACAGCAACAAAAGATTTTCACTGATTAACAATGGAACTGTGTATCCAGTCAATAATTTACATAGTAATTTATAATAATATCTGTAGAAGATGGTATTTAAATTTTGACCAATTAATTTATTTTCCAGTCTCTTTGCTTTGCAGTGGAAGTAATTTCCACAGAATTGCCAACAGTCTGGCAGTGAGTGGCCTGCAATTTCTTTTTTATCTGTGTATGTGAATATTGCACTGGCTTTAATTCGTCTGCTAACTTTTAAGCATAGTTATTGACTTCCTATTATTCTTAATAAACAGACATATTAAATAGTTCAGGTGATGCAGTGATTACTGCTTACAATATTTTACCATGATTTAAAAGTTGTTCATAACTCTAAGTAAATATTTATCATCACCAGTCATAAAAGAAAAAAAGAATTTTATCATAAGCTATTAAAAATTTTGAAAGAACTGTTTCTCTGTAGGTATTAAGAATCAAATACTGTCCCTTTGGTGAAATAGGACTCCACACTACCTTTTGCCTTTATCTAGTGGCAAGTTGTTTCTCATTGTACATTTCTTCTTACAGAGGTAAGTACTTTGGGATTTAACATCATAAAGGACAAGCAGCTGTTTTATAACAAGTTCAAACTGTTCTAATCATTGACGAGAACAGCGTTACTGTGATTCCTGGGCAGTGTTTCTTAGCATCAAGTACAACATGGCTAGATCCATGCATTCCCACTTCAGAATATGTGCACCTGTTTAGACTTGCCCTTTCCCAAAGAAACTTTTTCTTAAAATGCTAGGGGCTCTGCAAGGTGAAGGTAACTGTTTATAGGAGGAATTTTATGGCTTTTCACCCACACCCACACCGACCTTCTTTCAGCTACTGCTCTGCCAGATGCATTTAATTATTGCCATAAACTGTAAACACTACTGCATGACCATTTCCCCTTTAGCAAGATTGTGTGTGTGAAAAAAGTAAACAGATTGTATAACAAAGTGTTCTCTAGCTGTCAGCAAGGGCTTTGAAAATAAAACACTTCCCTCCCGACTCACAATTGGCTGACAGTCGGTACATAATGAATAATAGCTCCTGGGGACCAGCAGAAAGATGTGTGGGAAAACTTTAATTAAAAGCTTGTCAGTACAATTTTACCTGGGTGACATCACCTGACTGAAATCCTGCTGCCGGGCTTTGTTGTCTATAGGATCGCAGGTAGCGCACTTGTTTTGCTGACAGCAAACAATTCAAAAAGTACTTCAAAACACTGGGGGGAAGACGCTATGCTGCCAGTAAAATATAATCTATTCGTGGTGTTCTAATTTTCTAATTAGCAGCTGTAGAAGGCTCTTCGCCATTGTGGGAGGAAGGTGACAAACAGGTTTTTGTAGCTCGTTATCTATGATGCCCTCTTGATTATGTATTTTCTTGACGTTCCATTCCAGAAAATTGTGTTCCAAAATCAAATACATTTCCAAATGTAGACAGCTGAGCTTGAGCCAGCAGTGCAGACCTAACATCAAATTCCCAGCTTGAAACTCTCTTGTTTGTATTAAATCAGAGCACCAAATCCAAACAGACTAGAAGTTCACAGCAGAGGACTTTCAGGCAAAATTCCTAAGGAATGGGAACTTGCTGATGGCCCAACACAATAAATTGTGTAGTCCAGGAGAAGAGTCACAGTGGTGGGTTTGATTCTGCCCATCTCAAGCCATTGGTAGCTAACACAATGAGGTGGCACACATGCTTTTGTATTCTTTTTAATGTAAAATGGTAATGGGAATTTGAAAGCCCAAACTTGGCCCTAAATTTGCAATTAGTAATATTCATGGAAAGAAACTTTCATCTAACACAGCTGAAATCATTAATGCTAGTAAAGCTTGGCTATTTTACAAGTAATTTGTAGTAATGGAGAGTAGTTTCTCATAATTTAATGCTAATTAATTCAGTTACATCATAATCTAGCTCAAGTCCTGAGCTGACTTTAATGGGAATAGGCTGGATCTGATCCAAAAGCCACTGAGGCCAAAGGGATCCTTTCCATTGATTTTGAGAGAAGTTGGTTTGGGTGTGTAGATGGATGGAATTTACTTACCTGACAGAAGAAAGACTCTCACTGAATTGTGTTTGCCTCCTTATGAGCATTCTCTCAATTTCCTTAATTTTATGCAATTATGATTTGCCAAATGTTGAGGAAAGTATTATATCTAATTAGTGGTGAACAAAAGTAAACAGGAGGTTTATTTTCTTATTACATGGTAAAATTAAATGCTATTCTTGGGCATATGTGAGCAATAACACACAAAGCAACTCCCATGTAAGACTAAAGACAAGGCTTCTAAAATCAAAGACTTCTAGTACAACCTTTCTGCACCAAACACAGCCTGAAGATGGATGAAAATGATTTTTTTTGGTAGAAGAGGCTCGAGTTAGGCAAGTGGGAAGGAATACATCTGGAGCAATTACTTAAGAATTTTCCTTTTTTCTTTGCTGCTCTGATATGCTGTGCAACATAAATAGTTCTTTATTAAGAGATATGTCCATCTGGATATTGAAAGAAAAGCAGGTGCTTTCATACTCCAAAGGACAAGGAAGTGCAAAGCTAAAACTTAAAATAATTGTCATTTGCTTGTCAAAATTTCCATCACTTACTCAGTGACAAAAAATATTTGTGAATATTAGTTACAAATGCACGATAGTATATTTATCAAGAGCTAGATTCATCAGGGCACCTCAAGAAGGAGTTTTGCAGTAACTGAGCATTAGGCCTTTCAAGGGAGGCCTGGACTTGAAGTGTTGTGCATGAGCCAGGAGTTTCTGATTAGACTAAATGATGGCTGGCATTTAGAGAAAAGTCCCCAAAGTCTCCTTCTAGGTGGAACTAAAATCTATGTGGCCAGGCAGTACCCTAAAAGTCAGGCCACTGAAAATTCATTGGCAACACAGCATTTCCCTGGTAATTCTTCTGTCTTGGGAGAATGAACAGGGGAATGTGTAAGGAACGGTGCTTGGGGAATGAGAGGAAGGAAAGACACACAGCAGATCAGGCATTTAGAACACCCCTGTAAGGATACAGTTAAATATATTTGATGGAAAATCAGATGTAACTCACTGTTCAAATCCAGAACAGGGGAGCCTTTTCCTGCTTCAGTCACTATTGAATTGTGACATAAAAAGTGAACAAGAAGTGAAAAAGTTCAAACAGCAGTGCAAAAAAAGGTGCATTGCACCCAGCCACTGTGGAAAAGTTTGTATTTCTTCCATGAAACATTCTCTCAGGAAACTCTGCATGCAAACACATAACCCAAACCTAGTTTCCTATAAACTGAGAAGATAGAGACAAGTCCACTTGTTGTGCTTTTAGAGTAGTACAGGCAAAATCCCATTCATGTAGTTTAGGTTTTCCTCAAATATGCCTGTGCCATGTGTTGAAAAGGATGAAATTTTAGGCATGATTCACAACCATTTATCTAATAATCCTCCTTGCCTTCTTTAGTACTCTTTGATTGAATCATCAGAGGAAGCCACGGGTTTTTGGAATTAGCTAAAATGAAAAACAGAATTTTCTCACAGTGCAATATGGAGTATTTCAGGTGGAGGCTCTTTCATTCATCTGTGTTTATTCTGGCTACCAGAATGTTGTCGTCGTGTCATTCTTGCCAGCTATTTATTCTTACATCATTATTCAAGAGCTCAAGCTTCAGAAAAAAATGACCTTTGCTGGCTAACAGCAGTAAATTTGAAGATCAGGATAGAGCAATCTAGCAGGTGTGGAGAGCAGGAAGAGTACATCAGTTGTCTCATGAAACCAGCTTTATGATTTCTTTCCAGTTCCTGTAATCAAGCATCCTCTTCACAAGCTCCACGATAACTGTGATTCTCAGCAGGGTTCATGAGGAATGTAGTGGATATTCTTTTCCCTTTGAGCAGTCTTCCTTCATGGGCACATAAATTAGTGACACAGTACAAGGGTGGTTGCAGTCTTCCTCGTGCACATAAATCTAATGCGATACACCACTGTTTTGCATAGATGTAGTGATGCAAGCAAACTGTCTATTGTTGCTTTTAGTAAGTAAATTCAGGGTCAGGTAAACCGCTAGGCCAAGTACAAGAAGAGAGGGTTTCAGTTACTGGCACAGGCTTCCTGTGAGATATTGAACAAGTAATTTATGGTCTGATTCATTAGACTGTTAAGTGACAAAGATTAGATGCCTACAATTTAGGCTATTAGCAGTATTTTGGTGGATAAGTGAAAAGGGGTTTTTAGGTCTTGGGTGTTTTTTCTGGTTTTTGTGTTTCGGTTTGTTTTTTTTTCCTTCTTCATGGGGATATTTTGAGCAGGGTGGGGGGCGAGTTTTCTGGCCTGTAGGATGGTTCAGGAACAGAAACAATCACATGTCAAAGGAACCATTTGGATTTCTAGGCTCAGCAACAACAAAAGTTTGCTTTGAGTGTACAGGCAGCCTGTTTGAAATTCCCACAACAGCATGGAGGAAAGAGCCTTTGTCCTTTAGATTTCTGAGCTCAGAAGTCTCTTCCTAAAGAAGGTGGGTTTAGTAGGTTAAAATATACAGTCATAAATAAAACATTAAACCTGTCTCTTGCCTATTTTCTTAGTTGCTGGTTTATAATCCTTATTGTGTTTTCTTTATGTAGCCTAGGGGTTTTTTTCTCATCAACCCTGTATCTTCCATGAGGCCAGGGAAAAAGCACATGTCCTACTTTTCCCTTCCAGCCTGACTGCCCGTATGGTTAAGTACGTGAGAAGCAGAATGCTTATTTGGCATCTGAAAGACACGGGTCTGAAGCCCTCTGAGGCAGAGTGCCAAAGCCTGCTTTGAATGTTGTGGGTGACCATTACTATGGAAAACAAAGCAGCAGTACCATGTTTTTCATAGTCAGTGGTTCATGTCTATCCGCTTGCAGAGACAGCAGCAATGGCTGTGGTGTGTTGCTGGGAGTATGATGGTTCAAGAACAGATGCTCCAAATAACCAACAGGATGAGGCACATCAAGGGCAGCTGAGATTACTCAAGGGCCCTCAACAGTGACCAACCTCATATTAGTGGGATCATACTTCTGCACACGGATTGAATAACTAGGTAACTATGTAACTTACAGCCTCTGAGGTCATCCACTACTATCAAAGGGGCCTTAATGACATCTGAGACGTTTTCAGGTGACGGCAAATTCATCCACAGATGAAGACATAACAGCCTCTTGCCTAAGTCCTGCTTTATGCACCTAAGTCTTTCAAACATTTTTTTTCTTTCTTTTTTGATCTATTCATAGGAAGGCTGAGAATTTCTTGTCAATGAGAACAAATACACTCCAAGTATTTCTCCAATCACAATTTACGAGCCTACTTGTGTAGGTGGGAAATATGTCTTTCTGTTGACGTTTAGTTATGCCTTGAAGGAGGATTTCAGAGTTCTTAAAACCATGCCAGTTATACAAGTTAGCAGATGATAGCTGTTTTCATCACCACGGGGTTGTTACAGAAGCTAGTAAGAAAAGTATAAGCAGACACTTTTATTTATTATTTACATATTATCAAAGTGAAGGAAGCCTCTTTTAATTTAAGAGAGCTATGAAAAAACCTATAGAAAACAGCTTTGCTCTTGGTATTTGATGAACTGTAATCTTTGATTGTGCTTGATGATAAATTAGGTGGCTGGTCTCAGTGTTCAGTCTGATTTACAAGAGATTCTTTTGAAGTGATAAATGCCTATCAGCCTGCAGTCTTACACTGTAGAACAGAAGGATCTGAACATACTTGACCAAACAGCACCGTGTTTTGTTTCTGATATATAATTCAAATGATGCAATATAGAGACATTTTAAATCAGTTGCAAGCAGTGAAACCACTGTGTTGGTACTTTATTTTAAGACTGACAAGTCTGAAAACAGAAGTTAACAGAAAGTCACAAGTCATTCTTGTGACAAGTGCGTGAAATCTAAAGAACAGATTCCATATGGTGTCATATTTCAAGTTGTATGTCAATGACTTCATCAGAATGTTATACCCTTCCAGTAGGAGAAATGATACCTTTGAAAACATGTGTGGCTGCATGTAAAAAGTAAGCTCTCCCTGTCTTTGCAGAGAGCCAAGACACTTTCTGCTGAACAGGCAGACAGAAGAGAAAGAACAGATGTAATTATCAATCATACACTGTCATTAGCCCAGCTCTCAGGATCTGCTGAAGAGCAGAGTACATACTGGTCAGTTACTGGTGCAGATTGTAGCTGTCGTCATTACAGATTTCTTGTCTGCTGGTTATACTCCAACCTAGTGAAGGCAGGATTAATCTAAATGTCTGACAGTTTGAGCCTGAGCATGGCTGCCAAGTCCATATGCATTTGTTGCCACTTGGACATCCTCTGCCAATGGCACAAGTGAGATGGGCTGAGTCACAGAAATTACATGCATCAGTGTAAACCCTAACCAACAGCCTGTCCAAATACTTCTGGCTCCTCTTTGTCATAGTGGACAGTGCACAGTTCAGACCTTCTTCAGAGTTCAGATCCACTCTCTGCAATCACAGAAGAATGGTCACCTCTAAGATCCCAAAGGAGTTTGCTAACATTGGGTTACACACAGCAAATATTTAGTTCATTTTTTCTCCCCTAAGCTATTTCCACCATAGAAAAACATTTGCATATATGCTCAAACACTACAACGTTGTGGATAATTATATATTGCTCAAGATAAAGATATACCCAAAAAGATGAAGCTCAAAACGTTTTTCTGCAGAAGTAGAAAAAGCAATATCAGTATTTTAAGAGGTGTTTAAGTTAAATATTTGTATTTATTTTCATTCTGGATGGCAGTGAGAGAAGCAGCTAATTAGGACTATTGAGACTAATTATATTGCTGAGTTCTTTAAACGTGTATTAAAAAATATGGCGGTATTAATCTCTAAGCATGCATTAATGAAACTGAATTTCATCATCTGTATTTGAAAATACAGTCTAGAATCACTTCCTTGAAGTCACCTTGTCCCTCTGTTTCTGTGTCTTTTGAATTCAGGTGATTTCCTGTAAACACTGTAGATCCTTAATACAATTTTTTTTTTTTAATTTAGTTTTGTTTCAATTGTGAGCAGCATTTTGCAGAATCATCGAACATGCTGAGTTGGAAGGTACCCACAAGGAGCCTCAAATCCAACTCCTGGTCCTGCGCAGGACTCCCGCGTCACACCATGTGCCTGGGAGCGTAATCCAAATGCTTCTTGAAATCTGTCAGGCTTGGTGCTGTGACCACTCCCCTGGGGAGCCTGTTTCAGTGCCCTCTGGGTGAAGAACCTTTTCCTAATATCAAACCTAAATCTCCCCTGACACAACTTCAGGCCACTCCCTCAGGTCCTGTCACTGGTCGCCACAGAGAAGAGATCAGTGTCTGCCCTTCCTCTTCCCCTCATGAGGAAGTTGTAGACTGTGATGAGATCTCCCTTCAGTCTCCTCCAGGCTGAACAGACCAAGTGACTTCAGCTGCTCCTCATTCAGTTTCTTCAAGGCTCTTTTCCATCCTCATGGCCCTTCTTTCGACACTCTCTAATAGCTTAATATCTTTTTTATGCTATGGTGCTAAAAGCTGCACACAGCACTCAAAGTGAGGCCACACCAGCATATTTACTATGCCATTTATATGTGTAGCCTGTAGAACTTATACTATAGGATCACAGAAGTTCTGCAGGAATGTCCTGGATTGCTGATGGTCTGCTGTGTTTTCCCACCAACAGAAAACAGGGGCGCCTCCCCAGTCCATCTGTGGAATGCCTCATGCTCTTAGTCTTCCTGTTTGGATGGCCTGTATCAGATCCCCATTATAATGTCACTTGTCTTTGCCCTCCCTTTAGTCATGACCCATAAGCTCTCAGTTGGCTCCTCATCCATTCCCACCACGCACTTCAGCTAGTCATCGACATAGAGGGTGACACTCCCACCTCGTCTCCCCTGTCTGTCCTTCCTAAAGAGCCTGCATCTGTTCATTTCAACACGCCAGTCATAGGAGCCGTCCCATTGCTTCTCTGTGGTGCCAATAAGATCACAGCCCTGCAGGCACGTGCATGTCTCTAACTCCACTTGATTATTCCCCATGTTGTGTGTGTTTGCACAGAGGCATTTAAGCTGGGCTGCTTATGAATCTGACTTACTGGCTGGAGGGGCAGGAATTCCTTTGTGCTGCTCTTCAGGTGCTCTCCGGCTGACTCGTAATCCTTCTGGCTTTGGACACCTGTTGCTGGACACAGCATCAAACCAGTCTGAATGGGGTGGATCGAGATTCCCCTCCTGAGGAAACTTGGGTTGAAAGTCCTCTTCACCAGCTTGGTAAGCCTATGCCTGAAGATTCTCTTCCCCTTCTCAGACAGATGGATCCCATAAACCCCCAGGAGACTGGGTTTCTCAAAGCAAGTCACATGGATTAAGTAGCCAAACTCCTGGCTGTTTGTACATCCCAAAAAGAAGCAAATCTGCCTGTCTAACTTTCATTCCTTCAAGGAAACTTCAAAGCAACAAACAATCAGATCCAAAAACTTCCCCTACATCCAAAGATTTGTGGAGCAGTAGAAATAACAAACTATTACCAAAGACAGTTCTCTAAGATTAAAAAATAATGGGAGAAACATTTGCTTAAAGTTCCTCAGCCTGAATGACTTAGTGATGTCCTTGCAGAAAACCCTAAATAATAGCTGAGAATCTTATTAGGTTTTAGTGGTCTATGGATAAAGCATTTATTTCTGCAAATTTACGTTGACATTTCAGTAAAAGTTACTTCATCTTGGGCTTTGTTCTTGTCCAGAAGTAAACATGAGGGCCAAATATTCTGATAAGTACATGAACACTCATTTTCTTTGGAATGGTGAATGGACCTATTGCTAGACTGTTTGCTTCAAATTTATACTATCTGCTTAAGTCTGTGATGGGTAACCAGCACAAAACAATAGGGAGATACATAAGTAATTAGTGAAAAAATATCCATTGCATATAAAAATGCTACTTTCTTCAGAGTGTGTTCATAGGTCAAAAGGGCCTGGATGATTATAAAGAGCTCTGAATTCTCAGTTTCAAAAAAAATGAGAATCCATTTGACAGTTCTTGAATTCAAAGCTTTAGGAACCAATAAAGGGAAAAAAAGATTTCAAACATATTTCTATGAGATCATGCATAAGCTACTGTCAGATTTGCACAGATGGTTAAAATATTTGCACAACAATATTTGCAAAATAGAAGCTGTAATAGCTCTGCTAAACTAGAGAACCTCTTCTATGTTAGAAGTAAGCAGTAAGGTGAGGTACTTATATAATTTACTAACCAGAACAAACCTTACTGCCAAAGGCCTAAATCTTATCTTGAGAGTTCTGCTTGAAGTATGTGAGGTTCTGACTTTCTTCTTTAACCACAAGGATAGTTCCAAAGTTCAAATCCTGATAAAATTGAATGGCGAACACTGGTTCTTGTTAGAACATAATTCTTCCAGGGGACTCTTTATAACACAAACATATAATAGTTCCAGGGCACTCTTAATAACTGAAACCAACGAAGATATCTAATGCAAATGAAATAAACAAGGCTCTTCATTTTATTTTAAATTGGCCTGACTTGCTTCATGGCATTCATTTCAGTGGTTTTGAAAGCACAGCCTGAGAAGCCTCTTAAACTTATCAGACAGGATTCTGTTCCAGTAAGGTTTTTAATCCTCATGTATCAAATAGACAAATTCTCAATACCAAAAGGCACCACACACTGAACATAGGGTAAATATGGGCACTAGTGAATCTATGTTTTATTGCTGAACATTAGTTTCAATGTATAAGGCTATCTATAAATTTATATGCATAATTTTACATATGGCTAAACAACCACATACAGTATAGATATAATTATTTGTGGTAAACACTGAGTAAATGTTGGTATGAATCATCATATGCTTTTAACAGAAGCTGCCTATGAATGTTTAGGAATACATAAATATCAAGGCATCATCTTCAGTAAAACAAAAGCAAAGAAAATCTGTAGTCATAACTGTTTTCTCTACACTGTAGTGAGTTTTGTACTTTCCAGGTGTGACATGGCTGCTGTTGAGAAATGCTTCAATACCGCAGTGCTTTATTCTTTGCCTCCTTTCCCTTGAAATGAGCACATCAGAAGGCATCCAGTGTCTCATATGGAGTTTTACAAGCACAGAAGAGAATTACCTAGAAGTTAACTTTTTGAAGGTGCAAATGCAGTCTGTCAGGTAGAAAGGTAGTTCCTGCCCACCATGTCCCTGTGTTGCAAGTCCCTCCCAGCAACAACCTCTGACTTTGATTGGAAAGACTCCACATATTCCCTCGGCTGTGCTGAAAAACTTTCTTCTTTCAGTCATTCCTGATGCTTGGCTCTTGGTGCTCTTCACATCATGTCTCTAACTTTGCACCCTTGCTGCAGATTTCCTACTTGCTGTGTTTCTCCCCTATTACCAGTTTCGCCAGTTGCTCCAGAAGCAGCACCCAGCTGTGTGTGTTTGTTGAGACTATGGAGAGCACAAGCTCCCCTCAGATTCAGAATGTGGAGCCAGGAAGAATCACAGGGAGGTCTATGCCCTGGATGCTTAGCTTCAGCTTTTCTGAAGATTCAGCATATATGGCAAAATAAAAAGAATCAGACTTATAATCCTTCCCAGCCCCCAGCCCCACGTGCTAACGTACTTGAGGGTGAACCACAGTGTACAAAGGAAATACCTTCTCTTTTCTATTTATACTGCTAAGATATATTTTTTTCACCATTTAGAAAAAATATATTTTCTCTCATTTGTACTTTCATCATTATTTCGTCAGTACTGGCAGGTTTTAAATTAAATTCATTTTAATTTTTTAAAAAATATTATCTTCTTTCTCCTGAGGAAAGAGAAGGCAAATGATTTTTTCAAATGATTTAATAAAAAAATTATCTTAGTCGTCATCTTTCCCATCAGAAAAAAAAGCAGGGAAAACTGTTGTGGGGTTT
Source organism: Ifrita kowaldi (assembly GCA_013398055.1). Lineage (NCBI taxonomy): Eukaryota > Metazoa > Chordata > Aves > Passeriformes > Cinclosomatidae > Ifrita > Ifrita kowaldi. The sequence goes on from VZRS01025484.1 coordinate 253,580, forward strand.
TTCTTCCCCTTATTGTTTTTTTTCAAGTTTCTTTTGGAAATTTTTATATTTCATGACCATGATTCCTCCTTTGTTTTAGCTGGAATGTTTACAGTGCAGAGGTCCAGCAGTTTGAATATCTGATTATGATAGAAACCAACAACCAAATTAAAATTTGTGTAAAAAGTTCTAAAATTCTCCTGCTGTTTTTAAATATTTCCATTAACGTTTTTATCTCATATTTTAAAATATTTCCTTTTTTTAATTTGTGAGGATACTCGTTAAGGGATGGTTAAATCCAAGCATACTAGTAGGGAAAGTTCTGAAGCATCCTCCAGTTCTGTTTGAATGTATTTTAAAATGAACTTTCCCAAGACATTTCAGAGGTCTTAGCTATGAGTCCACATGAAGAACCATCATTCATTCTTCCTTGTTCCTCCTTCTCCAAGGCAGAGTTTTTCCTTATCTGTACAAGACAGTTAATACACATCAGCAAAGGACAATGTTTACACTAGGTTTCAGTAAGTAGTAGTAGAGCTAGCTCAAAAAAACAAATATCGGAGGTTTTTTAAGTTTATCTACTTTTTCTGCACCTAACCAAGTGGATCTCATCAATGAGGTGTAAGAATGGATTAGCAGTGGGATTCAGTTGCTCTGTACAAGGGGATGACTTCTTCCAGGACTTTTTTCTGGGATAGAAGGGTTCCCCATCCAATGATTGGGTTTTCAGTGGAATCAGCTCAAGGAAAGCTGTCTCAGCCCGGCAACTCTTGAATCCTTTACTGAAGAAGCACACACCCTTTGTGTGTTTTTCTCATCTGATACAGTGATAAGAGCATAGTTTAATGTGTCTGTGGTTATTCAGGCAAACTCTATCCTGTAACAAATTTTGCAGAAAAAAAAGGGAAATAACAAAGTTGTACCCAGAATTAACTGACTATATCAGTCTATTTGTCCTCCTTGTGGTCAGAATATGATCTATTTAATTAGAAAAAATCAGCAATTACTATTATAAATTCAACTTATCAGACTAAGCTAATTTTAAACAGCCTGTATGTAAACTGCTGGCATTCTGCTCATCATACATAAACATGAACTGAGTATTTGTTAAAAAGTGTCTTGTAAATTACTAAGTATGTGCTGAATCCGCAGGACTGCGAAAATTCAATATCCACCTTTGTACAGCTGAAAATGTATTTCAGTACTTTATTGAGACCAAGGAAATTATCCCTACCAAGAAAGAGTCATTGCCAGTTAAAATGGGAATAAACACAAGTATTCAGAAACAGGTTTCAGTCGAATAATTTATTTTGTCCATGGAAAGATTTACTATTTGAAAACAAGTTCTTTCCTTCATTTACTTGATTACTTTTGTGAAGTCTCATAAAGCAGTTCCCAGTGATGAATATGATAATACTGAGCAATATCTCCTTAGAACTTTATCATAGTGTAATCCAGCCCTTCTAGCATATATTTTACATGTGTAATTTCTTCTAGAAAAATGTCTTACGGTGGATTGAAGAATGGGTGAAAACACAAGTATTGAGCACGTTAACCCAGTAATATACAAATGTGAAAGATTAAGTTGGTTTTACACTCTTGCATCTTATGCCCAACTGAGTTTTCAAACACTTCCTTTGCAAAGGGAAAAAAAAACCAAAATGAAAAAAGAAAGATAGTTGGAAATCAGAACATTGTACTTCAAATCTGCTCTGCACTTAAGCAGTATGTGAAATATTCTGTAATACTTTTACACCTAAATTTAGATTTTCTCCCTTTTTAATATCTTTTTTTCACATATTGCCTACTCCTATCTACTTTTGTAGTAGTATGTCTCCTATTTCAGGGAAGCCAGAAGTTTATGTAATGCAGTTCAGTTATACTGGCATTTAAGAAATTGCTTCTCACAAATTTGTACTATGTCACAGATCCTTTAAGTGGGATTGTAGGATTCTCATTGTGAAATAGTGCCACCCTTTAAAATGCAAAAAAACCCCTCAAACAAAAATTAAGTTTTCCAATAAATCTCTGTCAATTTACAGGAGATATGTGGGGCTTTTTCTACCCTAAAATCTAACCCAGTCAAGAGAATAAAGAATTCCTGCATGTGTCAAATATTAAAAGTGATGAAAGGCTTTTATATTGCAAATGCTGTGGCCTAGATGTACATGTCAGTGTGACCTATAACTTGTCCATGACAATTCTTCTTGACTTTCTAAGTGCAAAACAGAGGAAACTCATTAAAGATTTTAAATTGCAAGAAAAAAGCGTAAGTGCGAACGACCAGTAGCTGAATAAAGGAAGAGGAATGACTAAAAATCAACAGCTGTATTGACTTTTTCTTGAAAATATACCCTAGATATGCTCGCTGTTTAGAGTTCCAAGGTTCTGCCTCTTTCTATAAGGTACCCATATTCTTCATTCACAAAATGCAGCTCAACACAGTGAATTGGTGTACTTTCTCTGTCTCCATTTTGAAGTGTGATCAAAGCACAGAAAAATTTCGGGGAATTTGGGAGCCTGTTTCTTAGCTAGCCAGCATTTAGATCTCATCTTTATCTCTGTACGAGAAGCAAACCTCACAGGTGATTTGATCATTATAATTATTCTTTTTAATAATAGCTGTTCCTGTGAAAATCGAATTGTGACTCATATAGGTTTAATAGCAAAATTATTAAGTTTTGAAAGCAGAGGCTACATGTATAAATGAACTAAATGCATTTCCAAGCATTTGTTACTTTATGTGTAATTTTTTGTTCTGTTAGCTGTGTCTCCTGTGATCATTATAGCATACTTGATTGGGCACAGTGTTATTAAAATAATCTTCTTTTAAAATAATATGAATACGTATATTCTCAGTAAAATTGAGACCTCTGCATTTTACTTTAGAAGTGTAGAGTAGCCTTAAAATGAGTTAAGATAAAAAGAAAGGATTTATAATTTGAAATAATACATTCTACATTCATTTATTGAAGAAAAACAAAACCAACAAAGCAGAACCCTTTTTTTATCTTAAAGAGAGAACAGAACAACTGTGAAGAGTTAAAAAAGTCTCACAGACAAAGCTGTGGCTCCTGGTGAAGGCTGGAAAATGGTAGTTCAGCCAGACTTCTTGAGTACTTCAGCAAAAGGGAAATCATAACATTCAAAGTCAAAAGAAAGAAAAATTGGATCATGGATGCATTGAAGTGCAGAAGTTAGGTTTTCTGCCAGGGTTGAGTAACTGCTTTTTCTTTGTGATTATGATCATGCAAAAAAAGTTTTATGCTGTAAATGAAAGAGTTGTATTTCACTATATAGTTCACTACTGGGTAAAGCACCTAATTAACAGATTTTTCAAGAGGTGGACCCACAGAAAAATATCATTGACAGATAACTGTTCCTAAGAAAGTTGGCTATAAATCATTTATTCAAAACAGTAACTGGAAGTTTTGCTTGTCAGATTTTTAAAAGGAGAGAAGTGTTTTCTTGAACTTTTGCCTGACTTTGGCTGCCAATACATTACTAGCACCTGGGAGAAGCCTCAGGCTCAAACAGTCAGAAACACATGAAGTTCCATTTTGTTTTAATAAGGGTCCCCTTCCTGTAGTAGACTTTGTTGTATTGCTTAATTTATTTTTCTTTTAAAACTAAAAAAAAACCCCAAAAATCTATCTTACTGTCAGAAGACACTTGAATGTAAGCTCACATTAAAAATCGCTTTCATTATAAAAGGTAGATCAGAATTTACTAACTTTTCTAATTCTTGTTGAGCCATTCCTCAGCAAATACTGCAAGTAAAGCAGAAAAATCCTGCTTGTGTTAGGAAGAACCACGTGTGTGAATGTTACTAATAGGGACAGTTTGTATATATTTCTGATTTGTAATGGACCCCATTATTATTCACAGCTGTGCAAGACATCCTGGAGAAGAAATGTCTCCTTTCAGTGCAAAGAGGACACAAAGACTGACGTATTCTCTGTACTGTGCTATACTCTTGTCTTGAAGGAACAAAGAAGTAAGGTAGTTCAATCCTGACACCAACCCAGACCATGGCCTTTTTGCTATTCCGGTGTGAAGGTGTCATTATATTCTGTGTACTGGTGGTTTACAAAAGTGTTTTTGGACTAACACAAAAGAAGAATAATACAGCACATCTGTGGCATGAATGCATGGAAGAGCTCAGCCAGATGAATGTCCCTGTATCTAAAACCACAGAAGTCTGCTAGAACATGTTTTTTATTTGCTTCCTTTGAGAATTTCAGGAAGGAGCTGAAGCAGGAGGAAATAAAGGGATAAATATGATCTCATTACTGTGATGCTTCTGACATAAGTTTTGATTTAATTTCCCACTTAATTATCTTTCTGACTTCTGTTTCATGTGAATAATTTAATGCATATTCTCAAACCCTGAGAGTTCAAATTCGAAAGAAAAATTCCTGAAGATCTAATTTTAGGAATTATTTGAACTTCTTTGAACCCTTCTACTGATAAATGGCTCCTGTACAACCTTTTGACTACTCCAAAAGTCTGATAGTTACTGTCTCACTAAATTTCAAATATACATTACAGTAAAATAAATTGTGGCCAAAAAATTTACAGTCTTTTGCTTATTTTTCCAATATTATTTCAATAACTGTTTACCAATTTGGCCACTCTTTTCAAGAATTCACAAGAGAATTCACAATTCTCTTTTCAAGAATTACAAGCCAATCAGCAGAATGGAAACACCTATGTTTAGAGAGTTACAACATTAGTGGTGGCTTGACTGGACACTGACTTTCATTTTCCAATGACATTCAAGTCACAGGCTATTGCAGGGAAACATCATTCTTAAAACCTGCAATTATGTATTTGAAATTTCAATTGTGCCAAAATTAGAGTACAGTGTACTCTAAGTTCTCAGAATATATAACAACTGCACTTTCTTTTGTGGCGGCCCATAGCTGAGAGATTGTAAAGGGCCTTTCCATTATAAAGTTTCTTAAGAGAATTTTGCATCATATGAATATCACAAGCCTTTAAAAGCAGGAATAAAACACCCTTTAATGCTATTGTAGGCAGCCATAAGTATCACAGCGAGGTTGCTATTAGAATGTAAATTTTCTGTACTCTACTTCAGAATGCTAACAATTGAGTTACTATTGGCCTTCATGCAGACCCAGCTGCATAAAAAGATGTTAAACATTTTCCTATCCACATAGATCAGCAATAAAATATCATATGGGATGTATATATTCTCTTGCCAGCAGAGAAGCAATATGTAATACAGTAGCTAATATGGATGTTTGGAAGGCAAATATCTAATTTTTTCCTGTTTGGTACTTTGTATTATAGTGCTTGGAGTAGGAGGAAGTTGATTTCCAAGCATCTAGTACTGTAGACCTTGGTGGGAAGAAGTAGTCTGGGAGATAAGACATTTTACAGTCTGCACAGTCAAATTTGAAGATTTGCTTGTACTGTGTGCAGAATCAACCTCTAGCCTGGTACAAACCCAAAATACTGGTCTGGTCTTCACTACGTCTTAGTTGCAATATTAAACAAAGGGGAGGGGAGGGGAGAGGACAGGAGAGGAGAGGAGAGGAGAGGAGAGGAGNTTTTACAGAACTTGCATTTCCCTCAATTAACACAATATTTCCAGCTATCATCAAACTTCCCCCATCTCTAAGTCTTCTGGGGAGAGGAGAGGGGAGGGGAGGGGAGAGGAGAGGACAGGAGAGGAGAGGAGAGGACAGGAGAGGACAGGAGGACATTTACTCTCTAATGAGTGGTTCTACTGATAGTATCTTCATTGCTTGCAAGAGGAGCTTCACTGTTTTCTTGGGCTGGCTGCCACATTATATACAGATACACACTTCTTCTGCTGACCTGGTCAACTCTTCACAACCACTTGTCCATGAGAAAAGAACAGCAAAAAGGTTTGCCAGAGAATAGGGTTCTGCATGTTGAAAGAAGCTGCCTCGAAATACATTCACGTGAGATAAACCACTGATCTGTTTTGCCTTGTTTTTATTTATTAAAATGCCAATGCAATAACTTTGTGGAGTATTAGATTGGAAGTCTTTTAAATCTTTAAAGCATTTTACATTTTCTTGTGAACTTGCCCAACCTGACACCTTGAAGGAATTTTGCAGCAACCTGCCATGGTTTATGCTGGGTAAAGCAATTGCTTCCATACACTGAGTTAGTTCTACATCTGAATGTCACTAAAGGATAGTCATTCACATAGCTGTGCCTATGATATCATGTGGAAAACCCATGTTGCCATTTTTGACAACAGTTCATTGGTGTAGGGGCATGATAAAGCAAACTCCCCAATCACAAATTATCCCAATTTTTTTCTGCATCCCAATACAGTTGTAGTCAAACTCAAGAGCAGCAAACATGAAAGTTCCAGCAGGGATTTGATTTATTCATATGACCGCCCAAGTAGGCCTGTTCTGCAGCATGCCTGCATGTAACAGTCCTAGCAATGAATGGTATACCTGCCTGTTGCACCCTTTTTTCACAGTTTCCAGCCTAGGGGCTCAGGAGTGGGTGTATTGGATAGTAATGATTAAGCCTTTCATTATGCTATCTCATTGTCAGCTTTCTTTGCTTTCAGGAAGATCAGAAAAGACATGTAACTTTCTCAGACTGAAGTGGTTTCTCAGTTGGATTTCTCACTTGTCATTGTGGCAATTTTTTGTTCAAAATAATAAACAATTTTTACTAATAGCTCTAGTAGTAGAGACACACAATATAACAGGCAAATATTTTCAAATATTATTCAATCAAAAAAAGCTGAAATGTTAGAAGCTGAACTAAGTTCTGTGAAGAAGTTTCAAACTGTTCTCTTAATTATAGTGTCATTCTCCAGTTGAATTGTGTGTCCATGAGGCCTCTACCTTCATGCTCCATAAGCTAGTGTAAATTATAGGTTTATCCAATTCAGGACTGACAGATAGATGAAATAATAATTTATCCTTAGAGTGGCATAAGTTAAGAAAATCCAAAAGCAGGCTATGAATCCCACAGCAGTAACAATTGTTCACAAAGCCTTCCAGAGGACCTTGCTGGGTTGATCAAAATGGGAGATCACTGCAAAGGTGGTAGAAAGTCTGACGTGGTTCTTCTAGCAGACAGTCCTTCCAGGTATGGAGAGTCTCACACTTGAGTGTAAGGTAGTGGGGTCAAACTCTTCTGTTACAGGAGGGCTAAATATTGTGCCTCTTGGATGCTGGTGGGAGCATCTCTGGTGATAAACCACTTCTGATTCCAGTGCCTAATCTCTCTCTGAGTGAAAAACATTTTCCTGATATCTAACTTAAGCTTTCCCTGACTTAGCTTCATGCTGCTTCCTCAAGTCCTGTCGTTGGTCACAAGAGTGAAGATTTTTGTGAGACAGTTTTCCTTTCACAGCTTCTTGGCCATGAATCATATATCCATGTGGAAAACATGGTACTCCTAGTGATTTGTTGGTGGCTATTCATGAGAAAACAGATTGGACATTATAACTGTGTAGAATCCCTAACAGTAAAAGACATTTATAATCACGAGAGAAAGACAGCAAAAAGTGAATATATCTCCTGAAAAGTCAATCTGGAAGAAACATCTTGAAGAGAAGAAGAGAGAAAAACTGTGTCACATCAGGCAGAGGAACTTTTGGAGACTCTGCAGAAGGAATGGAGACCCTACAAGCAGGGCCAGAAGGAAGATCCAGGAGCTGTAGGCCTGTCAGACTAACATCAGTGCTAGGGAAGGTCACAAAGCAGATCGCCTTGTGCAGCATCACCCAGCACATACAAGACAATCAGGGTATCAGGCCTTGCCAGCATGAGTTTAGGAAAGGCAGGTCATACTTGAGTAACCTGATCTCCTTCTATGACAGGGTGACTCACTTTGGGGGTGAGGGAAAGGCTGTGAATATTGTCGATCTAGACTTTAGTAAAGCCTTTGACACCACTTCCCACGGTTAGTGGGTATCCCAGTTGGTCATGGGTCACAAGTGTTTTTCCCCAGGGCTCAGTAATGAGGCCAGACCTGATAAATATCTTCATCAATGATCTGGTTGAGGAGATTGAATGCAGCCTCAGTAAGTTTGTAGATGACACTGGCTTGGATGGATCTGCTGGAGGGCAGCAAGGCTCTGCAGAGGGATCTGGAAAGGTTGGATCCATGAAAAAAGGCCAACAGTTTGAGGTTCAACATGACAAAGTGCCAGGTCCTGCCCTTGGGTCACATCAATCCCGTGCAGTGCTACAGGCTGAGGGCAGAGAGGTTGGCAAGCAGCCCAGAAGAAAAGGACCTGGTTGACAGCCAGATGAAAGTGAGCCAGCTGTGTGCCCAGGTGGCCAAGAAAACCAATGGCATCCTGGCCTGTGTGGACAGCAGGACTGGGAAACCAGTCATCACCCTGTTCTTGGCACTGGTGAGACATGTATATGTGGCACTTAGGGACACTGTTTAGTGGTGGACTTGACAGTGCTAGATTAACAATTGGACTTGATGACCTTGGAGGTCTTTTCCAACCAAAATGATTCTATGATTCTATCAATGCTGCGTTAGCTGTAGGACTTGTCTGGTAACTCTCTCTCTTACTTTCATGTATCCTGGGCATGTGAACACAGCTCATGTATTAGGAAAGCCACTATTGTGTCCACGCAATTTTGGTGACAATATATGTGAACTATTACCAAATGGCTGAAGCACAGCCAAGCAGTTGCAGATTCTGCTTTTCTACTGTCTGAGGTGGGAGAAGTTTTCCACCTAAATCTATAGCAAGGAAGGGATTATACTAGCTATTCATCGAAAAGGAGTACTCTTCATTCTGTGTGCATGGATGACCTTTGTCACCCTTCTAGTTTGACTTTACTGAAAAGTACTGAGGAAGCACAGTGGAAAAGATCAGCATCTGAGGGGCTGGCTTCAGACCTCATAGAAGTCCCCGTCCTGGGAACATAAATGTCTTCTTTGTTCTCTCAAGCCTAATGAATTTCAGGTCTGCTTTCTGCTTAGTTGTCCTTTGCCTTCACCATCCAGGAAGATGGGGAAACAGAGATACAGATCTGAAGCCATCATGAAGGGTATCTCACGTTCCAACTACAAAAAAATGGTGCCATGATTACCAGCAGAATAAATGACAGAGCCCTGTTTACACAAGGACCCATGTCTTGAACAGAATTTCAGATTATATTTCCTTTTCTAAACATACACGAGTGGAGAAATTAGTAGGAACTATTATGTACAACACAAAAAACTTCCAGGCATCTTTGAAAAGAAATGATTATAACCTTAGCTTTAGAAAATATAAAAATTTGAAGCTCTTAGAACTGAACCCGCATATCAGTATCTAACATGTCAAAGCATTCAAATGTGGCATAGCCTTCTGGAAAGTTTATGAGCTTCAGAGGTTACCGGAGGGGAAACACTAAGAACTAAAAGAAGATATGAAATTCTTTTCTTGCAGACTTACATTATGTTCTCCGCCTTCCCCTCATCACTACACATTTTGAAACTTGTTAAACCATCCCTGCTCCACAATATGCCCCTTGGGAGAGGCACTGGGGGCAGTAGACAGACATCTTTGCCCTGGGGCAGCATCTGAGACTGCTAGTTTCTCTAGAACGTAGCCTGGGGTTGTGTCCCAGCTTTCCAGACCTCCACCAGTACTTCCATCTTTCCACAGTTCTGGCACTGTGCAGCAGGTACACGCACATAGCTAGGATGAGCTAAACCTGAGGTAGACCACATAACCATGAAGGGAGCTGGCTTCAGGCAGCAGGGTAGGAGAGCTGGAGGGAATGTGACCTGGATGGCTGGCTATGCATAGACTAATTCAGAGCTGTCTGATGTGGGTGTGTGCATAGAATCATAGAATGGTTTGGGTTGGAAGGGACCTTTAAAGATCATCTACTTCCAACCCCCTGGCCATGGGCAGGGACACCTTCCACTAAACCAGATTGCTCAGGGCCCCATCCAACCTGTCCTTGAACACTTCCAAGAACAGGGTGTTAACATCCTCTCTGGGCAACCTGTTCCAATGACTCACCGACCTCAAAGTGAAAAATTTCATCCTTATAAATAATCTAAATCTACCCTTCTTCAGTTTAAAGCCATTCCCACTTGTCCTGTGACTACATACCCTTGTAAAAAGTTCATTTTCAACCCTCTTGTAAGCACCCCTTTACCTAAAGGGGTACTGGAAGGCTGCTTTAAGATCTCTCTGGAGCCTTCTCTTCTCCAGACTGAACAGCCCCAACACTCTCAGCCTTTTGTCATAGAAGTGCTCCAGGCCTCTCATAATCTTTGTGATCCTACTCTGGACCTGGAGCAACAGGTCCATGGCTTTCCTGTGTTGAGGACCTTAGAGCTGGATTCAAAATGCTTAAAGTGGGCTCTCACAAGAGTAAAGAGGAGGAGAATCACCTTTCTTGACCTGCTGGCCATGCTTCTTTTGGTGGAGCCCAGGATACTGTTGTCTTTCTGGACTGCAAGTGTGTGTTGATGGGTCACATTGAGCTTCTCATCCACTGCCACCCCCAAATCTTTCTCCTCAGTACTGTTCTCAGGCTGTTCCCAGGATATAGCTGTGTAACAGTAGATGGGGCTGGGTCTTACCTTTCCTCCTGCTCCATTCCTCCTGCCCCTCCCTGCACCCCTAAAATTAAACTCTGTTAAGAAACAGAAGCGTATCAGCCAGGACAAAGCTGTATTCATTCTGGTTGGGTGCCACAGATCACTCTGGCTGTGGGGGAGCTCTTTACATGAGTAGGGAAGGCTCTTGCACCCTCCTCCCTCTTAGAAAACTTCCATCACCGACCTCTGTAATGAAAACCCAAACTTCAGGACCATGCTGTTGAGTCTACCAAGTTCTGTAAGCCGCTTGGCATCCCATGACATGGATGCTGGCTGTTGAGCTGCCAGCAGCTTCTAAGATGACATAGTAAACACCACTTTGCCACTAATGGTAAGAGCAAGACAAGAAAATTTGGGTGTATCCTCTCTGGTGTAGAATCAGTGCTCCTCTTATGAGTTTTAATAGATAACAAGAAAAAAGGTTTAGGTTTTTTTTTAAACTTTTCACTTTGATTCTTAGGAAGAGTATACATGAATGTCAGCTGGCACTACCCAGAAGTAGTTTTCATTATACCTTCCACCAAATTCTTTCTTGACAGTTCAAGAAAAAGAAAAAAAAAGGTTTTATTTTGCAAAATTAATTAATGCTTCAGATGAATGTATTATTTATGTTGCCAATGAGGGGACTTCTATGAGGTCTTCATGCTAGACTTCTATAAATTTCTAGGTATTTTATGAGATTCCCTGGCCACTTTTGCTTTGTCATTAATCTTCTTTTTTTATCAATTCCCCTGAAGAGCACAACTCTCTTTCTAGATGCAAAGTTATCACAGACTTTGTATGATATGTATATAAAAGACACATCAAATGAACAGCAATTTTTATATTTATAAAATTTATTTCTTCTAGAAATTGTTAAGCTATAGATATACGCAAATAGGAAAGTCCGAAGCAAAACTTTGTCTGAAAAAAACATCTCTAAGTGATAATTAGCAAGAAATTAACAATAATTTCAAAGCCACAAATTTGCTTAGGCAGTCAAGAATCTAGAGAAATGCCAAGTGTGAAAATACGATTAAGTGAAACCTTTTTCTCCTTCATCATTAGTTCTGTGCGTGACTGTTCTTTCCACAGTGCTACTAAAAGATCTTAACGCCACTCGTAAACCAACATAAGTTTTAGGACAGAAAAATATTACTCACTCGAAATTTCTTTCCATTTAAGAAAGAAATAAAACAATTATATGAAATATACATTGTAAGGCTGTCACAGTGAGCTCTCATGCATCAACAACTTTTACATAACAATATACTGTATAGTATGCACTGAAACTGAGTAGTTGTTGCCACAGTGGCTGTCACACCAAATGTATCTTCTCAGTGAAAACACTTAAAATTCAAGTATGTGTGCTATAATTATACTACTTATATTGAGCCTGAAGCAATAGCTTGATTTTACATCCTGTTTAATTACAATTACCTGTTGTGGAGATGAACATTTTTCTTTGGATCATCATTTTTATTTTAATTCATTCAGTACATTACAGCAACAAAAACGAGTTTTGGCATTCCAAATTGTATCAGAGTTCACTCACATTGAACTGTAGCTGTTTAGGTTTATGTGATGGAATTACAGACGCAGTGAACATGAGATAACACCTTGATTTGAAAATCCTACTGCAAAAATCTGTATTATTGATGCCACATGATATTTTGGAAAGAACATTGTATTTCCAGTTGCATATTAGAATAACATTGTCATCTAGTTCATTCTGATGAATAAATGAAAATAAAGAAAATTCAAGAAGTATAATAACCAGTAATTCACACTCCAGCTCAGGTAGGAAGACTTGCCAACATTCCCTACATGTTTAGGTATCATTTTTCCAGTTTTTAAATAGCTAACGGCATTGCTTTATTAAATTTCCTTTTTAAAAATAAGCTATTAATTTTCAACCTGTACTGTCTTTACATATTTTATGTTCAGTTTGTTTTTATTTAATCCCCCTGGCTTTTGTTGGAACAAATAAACCCTACAAAGCTTTCTTCTTTTCTCTAATCACTTTTCATGTGACCATAACAAGGCACTTACTGTAAACTAGAAAAAAAACAAATAAGCATCAAAACCAAATAGAAATAAACATTAAAGAGCACTAAAGAGGCCTTTTCTTTTCCTGAGAAATCTTGCTTTCAAATGCTCTCACGTTTCCCTCTTCTCTTAATTTTAAATAAAAGTTCCAAGATAGTTAATTGTCTGTGCTTCTGCTAATGAATAGTAGAGTGTGGAATAGTGTAGTTAACTAACTTATTGCCCCATTAAAAATAAAGCAAATAAATGTTGCAATGAGATGTTTAAAATAAACCATGGAGACCTATTAATTTAGCATGCCACTCAGAAAAATTGTGGAATTCTCTTTTAACCATTTAGTAAAAAACTTCTTTGTGTCTAGCTAATCTTTAAAAGTAATATTGATCTATAATCAGTCCTAAGTTTTGTTGGATGTTTCCTAAACAATTAGAAAGCAGGCCTATATATGCATTTCATTCTTCCATATTATACGAAACTAAGAAAACAGTATTAAATGCCCATTATTTTTGCCCCCATTGAATCCAGTGCCACATTATTTGTGTCGCTGAAGTTCCAGCTGAAGGTATGTCATCGAAGGGACTGGACTTCTATTCAGGCAGTAGGTGACTTTCTTACTTTCCTTGTGTTGCACTGACCAGGGGAGAGGTAAAAAACTCAAAAGACCTGACCAACATTTGTGGCTCTGGTACTGGTTTGTTGGGTTACTCAGTGTCTCTTTCTTGGCCTTTTGCTTTGTCAAGTGGGATAACAGCATTGAAATTTGTCCTGCGGCCTGACATCTGCAGATAAAAGTATAGAGCTAAGAGCTGTGTCGCATTTTGATTGAGTAGGGACGACTGTTCCGTAGCAGCCCAAAGCTGTTTCCATAATGCATGATGTTAAAGCTAGAATATGTTAACTATATGGGAAAGTGGGAAGGAACAAGGCAGAATGGTGAGCGGAGATTTTCATGGCAGCAGATGTTTATGTTTGTTGCCAGTCAGAGCACTGCACAAAAGATGTGTGCTGAAAACTAAGGATGAGTCATAATTTTTTTCTATTGAGATGCTGCCTTATAGCACAATGTGTTTTGTTCTCTCCATCTTTCTTCTCAAATTTTTAGAATTTTTTTTCACGTGACCCATGGGTGAAAGGAAGAAATAGAAATATGAGAGGAGGAAAGAAAGGTAATGAAGTTATGAAGTCATGAAAGAAGGAAGGCTATCTTGTGTGTTAAGGAGCGGGTGCAGAAAAGAATGATTGGTGGACAGAATGGAGGCGAATGAAGAATGGCAGTGATGGGACAGGTAAGGAAATGGAGAAAGGCAGCCAAGTAGGGGGTACTTGTCAGTGCAGCAGCATCAATATAATGCAGATTCCCCACACAAGTCAAGGAAAGCATAGCACAGAATTAATAATATCTGACAACCAATTGTCAGGCAAAAGAGAAAATCTTTGGAATCTCCTGGCAATAAAGTAAGAGGTGAAGTCTTCTGTGAGATTAAAGTTCTAGAAGTGGGATGGTTTTTGTACACTTTCCTAAAGCATTTTTAAGCTGGTGAATAGATAGATGTCATGCACAGCAGGTAATATACATTTATCACTATTCTCTGCTTTCACTGGTGTAGCTTTTGCATTTGCTAAAAGTCATTGACTGAGTTTCATGCACTGTGTCAGTGTTCCCAAATTCATGAGTTTTCCTTCTTTGGTAATGGAAGTATGCACAGTCAGTTCACACATGCAGTTTATGATAATTCTGTGATTAAGATGAGCGTTAGAAAAGATAAATGCATCTGACTAACTGGTCTCTGGTCAGAACCCAACTCTGTGGCGTTTGCAAAGCATCTAGCTAAGTAATTTCACTTACCAAACATGAGCCAGTAATACACTAGGACATATTGCTTGTTGTGACTTTCTTTGCACGGCAGTTTTGAGAAATTATTAATTTTTAAGGAGAAAGAGGAGATAGAAAAAACTGCATGTATGCCCAATGACACATGCCTGTTTGTGCCTAATTCATTGGAAAAATTGCTCAAGAACTGTTCAGCCATGTTCGAATATGCTGCCAAGGTCAACGGGACCTTTCCAAAAGTGCTGGTTATGTGAGGTAAAAGTGCTTGAGGCAACTTCAACTTAAGCATTTTTGGATATTTACTTATTTTTTTGGAAAATGGATAATCTGACTGTTTTGGCAGTCTCATCTCTGAGCATTACTGATTACCTTGGAAAGCTCAGCAGGGGAGTTTGCTTTGACCAAGTGTCTAGAACCCAGCAATGTATTACAAGGCTGAATAGTACAGATCACCTGAGGTTGCCAAAAGTGTATTCAGACACCACAGATTTTCAAGTTGAATTCAATTTTTATGATAGTGGTAATCCAGAGACAGAAAAGAGGCATGTAAGTTTATTAATTTCTTGTCCTATCAGCATTACCTTGTAGAATCCCAGAAGGCACCTAGAAAATGTGGAAGAGTTGATCCCAGTTCTGAAGTGGTCAATAAGCATTTGCAATAAGGTATTTTGAACACTAAGAAAGAGAACAACAGTACCATGTACCAGCTGCTGCTGGTCTGCGAGCCTCTGGAAACAGTAGCTAGGTAAGTAAATCCTCCTGGTTAAATACAGGGTTTGTGCGTACACATGTGAGGCTAGCTGAGTTGGATTAGAAGGTTGTAGTGAGTGGGAAAGTTGCTGGATAAAACCTGGCCACATCCAGCTTAATTGTCTTCTCTTCCAACCATTGTTTCTGCAATGTGGTTTGGGTATGGCTTCTAACTGTTGCAGACAAAGAGAGGCTCCTTCAGCAGAGCCGAAAGAAGGTTAAAACTGAAAGAAATCCAGCATCTGGTCAAACTTTGAAGTTGAACATCATTCAAGAAGAGAGAACAGTATGATCCTGCTCCCATGAGAGTGAGTGCGAACAGAAGTAAACATAAAAATACTTTGTTTCCCATATTTCTCTTAATCATTAAGTTTGGAATACATAAGTCTCACATATAAGCAAGACTGCTCTAGGTTTGTTTTGGTTTCCAACCTGGTGGTTAAAAATCACCTCCAGCAAGATTTGTTGCTCTGGCCTTTGGGATTTGCAATGTCAATGCTTGGCTTAGCAGGAGTTTCCTTTGCCCATAACTTCTAGCTCCTTGAGACTAGGACCCGGAAAGGCTGATGTGCAGCCCCACCTCCGTCCTTGGATGTTCTTGGAACTGGATGATATTCCTTTGGCAGGAATATCCCTGAGGCAAAGGAGGGTAATGATACAAGTTCACCTCGTTTACTGGAATGTCACTTGTACCATCCAGAGCTTTTTGCATTGTAATTATTTCCTGGGGGTAATTGCATGATTTTTTAGACTTTCTTTTGCGCTCCCATGCTTAGCTGAAAAACTGCCAGAGGGCATTGCTGAACTGTTCCCAAGGAGAACAGTAATGTCTACTAGTTGCTCTGACATAATTGTTATTTACAAATTCCAAACAAAAGAAAATAAAGGGCTAGATATTGCTAACCCGAGTGTTTGGGGTACAAAGCTGGTCTTATGGCTGAAAATTCTTTTCTGTTCATGTTATATCTAGAGCAGTCATGCGCTCTGGTGTGAAAACATGGGCTACTTGCTGTTCCACCTATGGATGTGTCAGGAGTGTATCAAAGTGGTAAAAAAAGTCGAGCATTGCTAGACATCCTTCTTTACATGTGTCAGCTGGGAAAGTTAACCAAAAGGAAAGTTACATACTCTATGTCCCCAGAGAAGTGAGGGCACATCTATTTTGTCCAGAACAGGATTGGGGTTCAAGGGAGGAATTTTGAATCACAATTCTTAGATGGTGCTGCTCTCTGGTGCTGAAGCTCAGTACCACCATTGTTCCCAATTGTCTCTAGCTGTAAAATAAACATTTTGGGAAACTCTTAGTTATCAATTCTTTTCATTATCTATCAGGATTAATGTATTATGACAAAACAAAATTCAGTGTACCCAAATACTTCTCATCTTCAAAAAAATTATTTGAAGGCCTGACTAAAAGAAAAAAGAAATCAATACAAATACAGAACACTGAAATCTAGTCTACCTTGAAGGGGTAAAAGACATTTTGCAACAATGCAAAGCATCTTACACACTGTAGGAGTACATTATAAACTGCAGCTAGATATGACATCTAAATGGCGACTAAAAATAATAATTAGTAGTAACTTTTCTAAGTGTTGTTTTCCCATAACAAATTCAAGAATTATTTTTAGTTTCAAGAGGTTACTAGTTCATTTATCTCCCTTCAATTAATACAAAATAACTTAGTTGCTTACTATTTAATAAGAAGTACCACAACTTGGAGAAAGATTGTTTTACTGTTGCTAAAAAACTAAAATTATTTAGAGTAATCTGCTTGCCTTGCTAAAAGACCCCACATTTAAGAGTAATTACTACAACAGAGTTAAACACACAGAATCCTCCACAACACTGCAAAGCCTCACTGTTTTATGCATTATGAAATTTGCATTTTAGTCATGTGAGTAAGCAATGGAAACCTCAGCTTAGTTGTGTGCTAGCAGTAGAAGTTTACTTCCACACTTAGAAATCTCAGTACAGCTATGTTGTATAGCTATAGTCATTCAGTTTCTCTTTTGCTTCTGGAGGGAAGTTATTATAAACCTTCCCTAGAGTTTCAAAATGCGACAGAATATTTTGTGGGGAAGAGCTTCTTTTCCTTTGAAAGAACAGTCTTTAACCATGTATGACAAAACTCAGTTTTCAGTTCTGTTTAATCTGCAGTTTCATCCTTTTCAGGTTTTATACAGGAAATTGCCCTGAGTTGATATGTTAATTGTACCTTAAGAGTTTGTAAAATCACCTGTAATCTCTACAAGCTGAGTTTACAGTGAGATCTGTTTATGACTTTCCTGAAAATTAGTCCACCAGGAAAGTTTCAGGGCAGTTAACTTCTGTTACTGTATTTCTATGTGAACAGAGAGGGACTGGGCTAAAAAGAAAGAACCAGTAATTAAAAAATAATTTTGAAAGCCAGGGTGAAAAGAGAGAGAATTCAGAGTGTCATAGAGGGAAATAATAGGAGAGAATTTTTTTTTCCTTTTCGTGTGAGGCAGCCTCTCGTCATTTATGGAACCTCTGAAATATATATATATCTAGACATGTGGAAGCCTATCTATAAGCCTTTAGTACCTGCTTGCAGCATAATGCCACCCCAAATGCTGCCATACTTGATTTAGAAACTGCAAAGTCTGACAGAGATGGAGCAAGCTATTCTGCAGGTAAGGAAAAACACTGAATTGAATGGCGCTCAAGAACATACCCATGCACTTTGTTTAACTGGAGCCTGGATTTTCCTCCTGACTTCAAAATGGCTGAGAACTATAGCCTTTTCTTTGATTTATGATATGCCAAAGCACACATTTCAGAGCTCTTGAGCAAAACTGAGGGCATTTTTTTGGCTATATATTTTAATAAATAATGGACAAGATAGCAGAATTAGAATTGTGTAAGACTGACCGAAAACAGTGAAAGAGGAACTACAGGTAAACCCAGACACCCATGTGACTGTTTCAGAACAGTTTGTTCACTGTATCCAAAATAGTACTATAATTTAAAGGCTGCCACATATGGAAGATGTTAGCAGTTTCCATTGCCTCGTTCCACTTGATAGACATACCCACTGAACCTATGCAGAGTCAGCTCCAAAGTAGGTGATTTGTGAAAAGTTTTCATGCTTCTGGTTCTTATAAAAACTGCTATATAAGCAATGTATGAGTTTCATTTTGTTTTTGCTTCTACAGCATGAGCATTTTATTTTAGAGAAAATCTGATTATAGCATTACTCTTCAGTCCTAACGTTAGTAGGTGGAGATCTCCTGATTAAAGTCTATTTAGTCATTAGTACTATCTGCATGACAAAATGAAAGCTTATTTCTAATACAAAGTATTTACATGATCTTTATCACTTGTAACTATTACTGAAAAATGATAAATTAGGTGTACACTTTCAAAATAACACCTGGAACAGACTCCCTCTATAAACTTGTTTAACCTTTTATTTTTTTAGTGACAGGTTGGAATTTATTATTTTGAAAGTCTTGGAGCACCTGGTCTGTGATTTTATCAGAGTTATAAGAAATGCCTTGGAGGCGAGGGTGGGGGAATGGTTAGAACAGGAACTGTGATTCTTTAAAAAGAGCCTTTTATCTCAAGAGCAAATTTAGTCGAAAACTCAAAGCACTCTGGACTGCAATTCATTCTGACAAATCAGTTCTTAAGGTGTTACTTATATTGCAGTTAAATAATCCTAACATCCCTGCTGACTGTCTAAGTTTAACCTCTCACCCTGGGAAATCTGATTAAGAGAGAAATGTAGATGGAGAAATACACCAAGTATTTGTTGCATTTCTGTCCCCTATGAAGCAGTTATTGGCATAATACTCCCTACATCCAAAACGCAATGATGTGAAGTTAACAATAAATTTAAAATGATGTGGACAATTTAAAACAGTTTAACAGTGACTTATCCAGAACCTGCTTTTTAGGCAAATATTTTATATGAGATTTGCAACTTTTTAGTTATCTCAGAACCAAACTGCAACACTTGCAGATGCAACGGAAGCATAGTTTATCTCCTTCCTTCCTTCTTTGTCACCAGCACATAATGATGCAAGTATCAAAGAGACTTCTTTTTGCTGTCAAGCTTTAAAAATGCCTAAGAGCTGATTTTTCTCAGATGTGCTGCCCAAACCACGGCTGGCCCCGATTCTGCATGGCACTGGTTACAGTGCTTTTGTCAGTGGGGTTGTTGGTATCATCCCAGGACTGGGTCCTGGGAAGCCTGCCTGTTAAATGTCGCCGTTGCTTTTTTGACTGGCTCATTAGTTGGACTTTCACAAAGCTAAGCTTGAGTGATCATTTCCATTTGAAACTTTTTTGCTGTTAAGAACTGCCTGTCTTCAACACTGGACTAAAGCTGTTATTAATGCAACTGGAGACACAGTATTTTTGTGCTAACTAAGATAGATATTAGGCTTGCTGCTTAGCATGTCTAAAATTAGGCTGGCATGAAAGTTCAAGAATGCAAATCAGCACTAAATCCAAGGTCAGCTTAAAAGGTTCAGATAATGCCATAAAGGAAAAAGAGGAAGAGTTGTATAATTTAAGAACACATTTCCGTGTCTGCAAAAAAAAATGCAAGTGCACAATCTGGGTAGCAAAGGAAAGATGGATTTTTGCTCTAGCTCAGACCAACTAATTTTGTTTTCTTTCCCATCTGTCCTCCATGTGAGTCTGTCCACATGAAAAATCCCACTTGGTGAAGCCCCACAGGGATGGCATCCATATCACAGCAAACGCTGGGACTATTCATCACTTTGGTGCCTGGGATAATTTTACAATAACCTTGGCAGGCACACTTCTACGAAAGATGATTTTCAGCTGTAGGCCTGAAACCAGATTAGATCTTGTTCTTTAATCACCAGCATAGTCATATTCCCAATGCTCTTAAGCGAAGTTTCTTTGTGCTACGCATTTCTTCATTTCAGCATTGCATTTTGGATGCATAAAGGGACTGTCTGTAAACTCATCTGAGACATTCCAGTATTAATCTGGGACAAAAACAAAAGGGATAAAATTCATGTGATATAATTAGTCAAAATGTAATTGAGTTGTGAGTAGATTTTGTCAAATATTTAAAGTTTCTGCCCTGCATAAAAGGGATAAAGGATGAAAAGTATGAGATTGGGGTAATCCCAGACAGAATAGATGAGTAACAATGAAGCTTTCAAAAGAAAGTTCACATATGTCTGTATGACAGTGAGATTTATGATTATTCCAAGTTGCTCACTTCAAAGTATCTTTAAGAATGATTATTGTAAAATAGAACAAGGCAGAGAGAATTTCATATTGTGAACAAAGAAAAATTACCGCTGAAAATTATCCGCAAAAGTAGAGTGGAAAAACGAGCTGAAGTCATTCAGATTTGCTCCTGGTTGAAGACTAGTGGCATACAGGGATTTCTAGAAGAGGAAAGTAAAGGTAAAATGGGGAAAAATTCTTCCTTTATGTAATTTATCTCTGCTTGGGTTTGTAATAACATATTACAAGTAATGCCCCAGAATCCAGTGTTCTCTGAGGTTGCTGAAAGCCTCTGATCAGACTCTAATATCTGTCCATGTGAGTGCACTAGAAGCCCATTTCATGTTGGTTCCTTTTTAAGTCACAGGCTTGAAAAAAATCTCTGCAGTTTTCGAGAGACATCAAAACACAACTGTGAGAGATATGCAAACTAGAAAATAGATATTTTCCAAATAATTTTTTTGAGTATCACTCTGCAAAGTTTTCACTATGAAATCTATAACCATTAAAAACATGCTAAATGCTAGCTCACTTTTCGAGGTATTGACGAAACCATGGCCTGTTCTTGCTGAATGTAGGTTGATTTATGTGAGTGAAGACAAATGGTTCTCAGTAAGCAATCATCCAATTTAAAATGAAACTCTAGAGCTTTGAACCCACATGACCTGAAGCAGAAACCAGTGTTCACACCAACCCTTGTAAGGCAAAATTGCTGAATTTAGAAGAAATATCAGCCATTCATCTGAATTGTCACGGAAGAAAAATAGATTCATAAATATCAGCAAAACAAACTCATTATTTTTAATTTATGAAATTTATTGCTGCATCATTTGGCACCTTCTCATCCTTTGGAATAATTACGTATTATAAAATGTTTTGTGAGAAATAAATATAGACTGATGCCCATTTACCTAGGCAACAGCAGCAAAATTTTGAAGAGTGTATGTATGCTTACATTTTCTTACAGGAGTATATAAAAAATATGATGGAATTCAAATATTTCTTCCTATGGACATATGTGGCAACACAATTATTAATTTCCATGCATGAATTCTGTGAGAAACTTGCTTCAAAACTAACCATGAAACCATATCTCCAGGTACTGGAAAGTTGGTGATGATCAGTGATCAGTCTGATCTGTTGGAAGTAGCCTGGTCAAATAAAATCGATACTACATTTCAGAGGAACTAAAATTTTGCAGAGAGAGGTGTCTGTAGGTGTACCTGTGCAGATGTATGTAGGGCTTATCATCCTGATAAAAGGTAGGATCAGTTCTTGCTTCTCTAGGCCAGATGTGTTATACTGATGGGTCTTCTGTTAAAAATCACTGTGTGCCTCTTTTCCCTCACACCGTTCCTCAGATGCTCCCATTTATCCTGTTGTTACTTCCACTATTCCAGAAAGCCCTTACCATCCTTGAAGCTGCATAATTTGCAGCTTTCTATTTTCCTTCTTTCCACCAGTCCCTAATTTCCATTAATGTTTCTTCTCCCTTTGTCTGAGAAAAAGCATGATTCAGGATATCTATATAGCAACCTATACTGACGAGCTCATTTTGGCTCACAGTTTTTTGTTTGTTTTTTCCTTTTTTTCTTTCCTTTGGGTTTTTTTTTGTTACAAAAAGGCTCTAGCACACGTCACTTCATGTAGCCAAAAGTTTGTCCTGTGTGAAATCATTGCAGAAAAGTAAATGGATTAAAACCCGACTGACTGTGTTTAAAATAGAAGAGCTAAAAGGAATCGTCACTGTGTGCAGTCATTTACAAGGGAATGCAGAGACTTTTTTTTTACACTCTAGCTTTTGCAAGGGCTTGGAAGGATTATAGAACAACTTTTCTAAGTTTGTACATTGTACAGAAACAGGTGGAGCTATACCTATGAAGAGCTCATACAGGGAGGAACCTAAACACTTTGGTTAAATGTGTGTCAGATAAAACAAGTCACTTTAAGACAGGAGAACAGGACTGACAGGATCATCTTAGTGAGTAAACTGAGTAAAATGAGTAAACATTGAGTATTACCTGCACTCCTTCACACAATGTTCTTACTCTAGGAGAAAGTTTTAAGTCTGGCTATGATTTATAAATTATTTTCCAGTGTTTAAGCTGTTATTTCCAGAGGAGTAGCCACCATTCCTACCGGCTGGAGTGATGGGTGTAGCAAATTGTCTTTCTAGCCTGTGTGGACACCTGAAGAGATCCTAGAGTCACCACTTATTAATGCTGCTGCTGTTTATACACCTATTTCTTGGGAAACCAAAGCACTTTCTACATTGGACCAAGAGTCATGCTGTGCCTTGACACTTTATTCAGACAAGGGCTCTGTAGACACTTTTCCTAACAAGTCATCCATTCATCACTTCTGCCCTTCTAACACCATTGTACCAAGGTGTTACCAACTTACCGCTCTGGTCAGCCTGTGTGGTGCAAAACCAGAGATAGGAATAAAATTCACAAAACTGTAGAAAGGCGGCGTGCATCTCATTAAAGTTTGAGTGTGTATGGCCAGGAACAAGGAGGGAGAAGGTGCTTCTGCCCAGCTCTGGCAATACACCATTGTGTTAAGCACAAGGCTATGGGATGCTGACTGAATGAAAGTGTTATTCAGTCTCCCAAGAGCACTGCTAATTTTCTCAAGGGAGGAGAGTGCAAAAGTTTAGGGGAGCTCTTTCTTTTGAAAAATGGGTTAAAAGAAACCTAGAGCCCCTTCCCCTGGACCAAGATTTAGGAAAATGAAATATTTTGAATTTGAAGTCATAAAATCAGAAATAATGTGTGCATTTTTACCGGTGATGATAATTAATTATAGGAGTGCCTTATCAAAAGATGTGCTGTATTTTCCAGCACCTGAAATCTTTCAGCAAATACTGGATATGTTAGTGATTATCTCTTCTTCAGCCAGAGGTTACGGGCAATGTTATGCAGAAAAATCAGATTAGAAACTCATAATGGGCCCTTATGGCCATAAAGGTACATGAAAGTCAGTGGCACAAATTTGCAACAGTCACTGATTTTGTTCAAGGCTGAAACTTCTAAATGCAGATTTCTGTTTTCCATTCTGAATGATGAAATGCTTAATGCGACAGGAGCTGAATTCTGGCTGCAGTTAGATTGATGCAATTCCGGTGACTTTAGTGGAACCACAGGATTTGATACAAGGACTTTTCAAACCTGTCTGTTTTGACAGAAGCATTATTGCCACTTAATCAAAAGCTTTTACCTTGAGAAGCTTGTTATCGCCAGCATTTATTGTGGAGAGTGGGCATTTTCGTTTTATCTAGGGAGGAAATAAAAGGAAAGAAGCCTTTTAAAATTATAAATCTGACTGGTTTTACTGTACCAAACACAAGAATCTGTGGTAAAAGGATATAAATATCTGATGAAGTAAACAAAAATAAGTATCTGATTCCTAAAAATCAAGCCTAAGTTCAGTGGCTAAGGGTCCTGGTAAGCCATGAGAAGTGCTTTGTTTGAGAAGGAGTTAGGATAACTCACTCTCATTCTTTCAAGTTGCTATTCGACATACCAAGCATAATCCCACTACTTTACAGGTGGAGCCACATTGCAGCTAGTGACACAGACAGATGACATATTTATTAGCTTGTCAAAGCTTCCTCTGTTTATGGAAGACTCACCCAGCTAAACAAAACAGTCTGCTTCCCATTGGCTAATTGAGCTGGCCCCTGTTGAGAGCCTCAGCAAAGTGCTTGATGAGGCATAAAATGATGATTAATTAATTTACTGCTCAGTTGATCATCAAACTGAGAGGTTTATGATTCTCACAGCGGTCAACACTCTCTCTTCAATGTGCAACAGCATGAGCAGCCTTCACTCTGGCCTGCTGCTGCCTTTGGTATGACCTGAGATATGGTGGCTTAATTCAGGGGAAACGGGGAAAAAATTAAGAGAAAAGTTTCAAAAGGGATGTACACAGCAGCCTCTTTCAGAGAGGCTTGTGAGTGCCAGAATGTTTCTCACAAAGGAGCTTTTTATATCTCAACATTAATAAAAGCTACTTTGCTGGAGTTGGCTGTGTGGTTGGTAGGTTGTTTTGGTTCAGTGAATTAGATAAGAATCCCCCTAAAAATAAGTTTCTTCTCCTATTGCATGACTAAAATTCAGAATTAGAATTAAGTTATATAGAGACTATAGGGCTCTATAAAGGGTTTAACAATTGCAGGTGCGCTAGAAGAGATCAAAATGCCAGTAGAAATACTGAGTAGAACTCTTTTTTATTCCTAGAGAAGAATTTTAGTAATTTAAAACTCCTTAAAAAAGGATTCTTAAGATTTGTAGATTTAACATGAGGCATGCTGTGTATGGTGGGCAGCATGTATAAAAACATTATTTAAAAAGCACATTTTTCTATCTGTATGCATTTGCAGTTTGTGTGCACTCACCAAGTGTTTTGCATATGTTTTTATGTGCAAACTTTTAAATATTTGCACTTAGGCTCATATTCTGACTAACTTTTCGCTGAAATGCTGATGCAGTATCCAGAGTTTATTCCTAATGTGAAGACAACTAAATTCTGCTTAGTTATTTTATTCTAGAATAATGGCAGGTGAATAATATAAGAAATTAATTGAACCCTGTAGAGAGCTGTGCTTTATACCAGCTATTTAGTTTGATTTTACATATGATCTAGCTGGTGGGATATGTATATTGGAACGTGTATGCCAATGCAAATACATTTAGAAGTTTATTTTATCTCTGTTCTGTAACACTGTCCTAGAGTTGCCAGCTGTACTGGAAGATCCCAGGAAAAGTTTCCAAAATATCTGGAGGCCTGAGCATTACCCTGATTGGGAAATAAATGGTTTGTAAGTATAATGGGAAGTCAGAGTCAGATTGCATGTTAAACTTTTCACCAAGTATGTATCCTTAGCTAGGGTTCTTCTGTCTAGGAAGAACCCAGGAAGAAAATGAAGCTCTTTAATATACCTTCGGTCCCTTTATTTGTCTCAAAAGAACAATGAGAACAATAAGCAAGTGCAAAGAGGAATTGAGTTAGTACAGTCACTAGATTCTTTGTTTATGAACTGTGTTCATAACATAGTTATGAACGTGTTCATGTTTTATTAATCCAGCCTTTAGGAGACTTCCTCTAGTTTAGATAAACTGGTGCAAGCAGGCTCTTTTTCTCAGAAAAGTAGTGTACAGAAACATTAGTTGGCACATTTAAATACAACTTGTTCTAGTGTGGGGAAAAAACTCAAGAAGAAACAGAGCTACAAAGCTAATAAATTCTGATAGAGCAATTTAATGACAACAAGAAAAGGGAAGGAAAACAGTGGAAGATAAGATGAAATATCATGTTCTAAGAACTTGCACCTTTGTCAAGGAATGGCAGAAGTCTCACTAAGCAATGTAAATCACAAGATTACATGGACCTATTTAAATAAAATACTTTTTAAAACACAACTCATCATTTGGAAAAAGACATATTAAAAAAAATGCATAGATGAGAAATTACTTCCAAAATATTTAGGAGCACCAATGGAAAAGTATTTAGTGTGAACATTTGTGATGATGTGACAGAGCAGGCTTATGTTGACTCTTAGGTAAATAAATGATGTGTATATTGTGAGCCTTTAGAAGTTTAAGGTCTTTTGCCTCTGAAAATGGGACTACTGATATTACATAGATTGTATAAGGAGGAGCTCTGAAAACAAATTTAAAAATAATTATCCAGTCAAAGAGATAGTTTTACTGTTACCTGCTGCTTTATGCTCATATTTTCAGATTTGCAAAGTACTGCTGAAGACATCTCATAAGAATGAGATGGAACTTAGTAACTTGCCCAGACAAGAATGTAGGCAACGGGAAAGGTAGATCTGCCATTGTCAGATATTTGTTGTTGGCTAGTAATTCTTCTTTTGGGCATCTTTTAATCTACTTTATGTTGTTACTCTCAGTGAGAGTAACTGCAGAATGGAAGCTCTATAGCTCTATCTGCAATGGACATTTTTTGCATAAAATCTTGTCCACCTCTGATCTTTCTGTTCTATGTCCTATCATGATCTAAAATTCATCATTCTGTAACAATGTCTGCTTTCTCTCATACTTCTTTTTACGATCTTCTTTTGAGGCTCTGTATAAAGATGCATAGTGCTTCATTTTTTATAGCTTCATAAAATGTAATGGCAAAAAAACCATTAGCTAATCTGGTTGGCTACCTTTGAAACATGGGCTGTAGAATTTCACCTGGTTATCCTTGCACTGAGCTGAATAATGTGTACTTGACTAAAGTGTATCTTCCAGATGGATATCTAGTTTTGATTTGAAGACATCAAAGGCCACTTCCCTGACAGTTTTGAAAACATCAAAGAGTACTGAGCTTATGGAAGATAAAAGAAAAATGAGCTAATTGCCTGGATGCTAAGGGGAAATTTACAGCAAATATTTTGGTCCTATTCTAGCTTTTAAAAATCTGGCTTTCTGGAAAGGCTACAAGCCATTATTACGCACATATTTAAAAATGGCTTTCTATTTTTTTGGATCGAGGCCTCACATGATAGACAAACTAGTCTTGAGGGAAAAAAAAAAGGAAAATAATGCAAGAGCTACCGTAGTTCAACACTGGCAACCTTTGTAAAGGATAGGCTGAAGCAGAACAAAATTATCTGCATGAATTTGAAAAAAGAATATATTAAACAGTTAGTTAAACTGTAAGATAAAAAGGGGAAGGGGAAGGGGAAGGGGAAGGGGAAGGGAAGGGAAGGGAAGGGAAGGGAAGCAGTGNTAACAGGGGAAGGGGTCAAATCATAGTTCAGCCATCTCAAAGGGATTTAAAATATGCCTTTAAAGACTGTTTTCCCTTCATACTCTTTCATAGCAAAACAAAGGTTTATATAATTTCCATCTAATAAGTGTTTTTTTCCTGCTTTTTACCTTTATGGTTTAAATTTTACTTTTTTTTTATATAATCACATGTTCTATTTTCCTACTAGAAGAAATGAATAATGCTAAGAACACATTTCTGACTAATTTAATTAACTAGTAGTGTTGTAGGTCAGACACTTTGCCATGTAGAAAGATTTAAATTATGTTTAAGTTAAGCATTTGGATCTTATTTTTGGCCTTTTACGAGAGCATTCAGTTTTGTGCTTGGGTAATCAGCTAACGCATTTTTAATGTTCTATGACTGAAGTATCCATCAGAACTACCCATCTTCAATAGTAGCTTGAGCCATCACCTGTTAGTTGACATGGACATGAAGCCCATTTTCTGGCTTGGAAATATTTGATAAAAAGAATTTTGATAACAGATTGAATTGCACCATTGAAAGAATTAAAGAATTATCAATACTGTTGAAACCAGAATCAAGAATATTATAAAAAATTATGTTTCATAGAGTGAAAATACATGGCACTTAAAACAGCATGAGACTTTCTTAACAGCATGGCAGAGAAGAGTGTAGGACTTTTCTTACACACTTATTTCATAGATTGGCCTCAATGAACTATTACTCACCATAGCAGTTACAAAATAAATTAAAATGAAGATTTTTACTCAGCTTTGCACCAGAACATTTTATCTTCACACAATATGACGATTCTTCAACAAGGAAACACTCATGATACTCTAACAGTTCATAGTTCACCATAATGATATGGGGAGAGCACATATTAATTACAAACAACCATTGTCAAATCACATTTTTCTGGCAGTAGGTTCAGCCACGGACTATGGACAGCTCCTGGAAGAACAAACTCCCTCACAACTTTTCCCAGGCTATGTTCCTATAACATAGGCATGTGGGCATGGCAGAACCTCAAAATTTTATCAGACAGCTTTATCAGTGGATGGATTTGCCATTAAATATCTGTTCTGATACATCCTTCTGATCTACAAGTTTGCAATACTTAAAAGGTCGTTGTTGATGATGAAATCTAATCTGATACCCCCTGTCCACACACACTCATTGAGGTGCAACCCACACCTGTTGAGAAACACAAAGGAATTTGAAATATTTCACTGAACCTGAGAATTTTTGATAGGTACATGTGTGGATATAGGTGTATACACTTCTTTTCCCGTGTGTGTGTAAACAGATTATGTCATAAATGTTGTTGTCTTGAATTTGTAATTAAGTAATTGTTGTCATTGTGGTTAATGCTATTGAATCACTTTATAAATGTTAAGTTAATCAGTGGTTAAATGTTACCATACCCTTTTGCATCCATCCTTACCTTTTTGCACCCATATCATTTGCACTCTTATGCTTTTGCATCCCTAGTCTCTGTGTGAATCATTCCAAATTGATTCTAATCCAATTTTCCTTTGTATGTTTCATCCATATAGTAAGTAATAGAGTGAACCTTGAGATTGAACTCTGTAAAGCTGTTCTTTCACAAATTCATATTAAAACCTGTTTTTTGCCAATCCATTTTATGGTGATTGTTTAAGCAGCCAAAACCCTCATTCACTACAACAACCTCTTCAAATATAACATTTAGTGGGTTTCAAAAGAACCAAACTACTTATTCTTTAAGAAATGTAACCTATTATTAATTGTTTTGCTGGAGCTGATGCTGGAAGAAGTGACAGTGAAGAAAAGGCAGAAAAGACACAGCTCAGTCTGACTTGGGAAGCACTTTGATAAAATCCACAAGGACAGATCATGAATTCTGTTGGGAAGGAATGAGTAGGATGAGAAGAATGAGACTAGAAGTGAAATAAATTATTATATTATAAATAATTGTTCTTACGCTGATCAGGAAAAAAAAAACCAAAACCCCAACATTTGGTATAGAAGTGAACGTCCACGGAGTTTACCAAAAAAAGACTATTTCACATATATTCATGAACTGCTCCACTGAACCCGCCACATTCCTTTCTATTCCTGTTTTTGTATCGAATCTGTAAGAAATCATTATATGAAACTAAAATCAAGGCATGCAAAGAGCAATTTAAAAATCTATTAATTTAAGTACATTTTCGATAATCAGCTGACATATCTAATTGCTGAAAGCATATCGTCTTCATGGACTTTCCCAATCCTCTTACTCCCTTTCAGTAAGATTATCAGGATACAGATGACACCTGAAGACTACTACAAGACCACTTTCTAAATTTCTTCCCTATTTTTCTTAAACAATATCAGGCCATGAATGAGGACCCCACTTCAAAAGGCACAATGCAGTAGAAAATTTTGTTTCAGAAGCTGTAAAACCCAGAAACATTCTATATAGAATATAACAGATCTTTCCAGCTATGAATGCAAAGGTGGTTTAATATACAAATGTTTGCTTAAACTGATGAACACCTTGCTATGACAGATCAAGACAGCCACCCTAACAGTCCTTGACAGATTTTCATTATATGATCCTGATGATCCATTTGCAATTTCAAGCAGTTATGCTTGGGTTTTTTTAGTTCCATTAACTAACTGGCACCTATTCTTCTGCCCCAGACCCTCTTTTTCTTTTTTGGTTTTCATACAAATATCTTGTTCTTGCTGTTGTCAGTGTTTGAATACCCTAAGATGTATTTATTGTCAGCAGCAGAAGAAAATATTCTATGCATATAATTATAAAATTAAGTTAAGCTTCAGAAAATCATCGTTTCCTCATGCAACCAGAATATGAATTATATATGTGCAGCTCTAAACCCCTCCTCCCATTATCTACTGTCAGACTGAAAACTTTAAAGATAAATTTGTTCCTTGTAACTTAACATCCCCTCAAGCTTAAATTTTGTTGTGGATTTTTGTTTTTCTTTGTTTCACACTTTCTCCCTTTATTTTAACCACAACTAAAATTAAAACTAGTGCAATTTTGTTAGTGTCACTGTCTTTGGGAATCATCTTGGGAGGTGTTTACTGAGACTAGGCTTCCATATTTCTCACAAGGTAAATGAATATAAACTTCAAATCAACTGCCATGAATTCAGTTAGACACCAAATTAGATTCTCAAGGTTTTTTTTAAAAGTTAAAAGATCAAAATATCACATTTAAGAATAACACTTCTGTTTAATACCTTTTTTTTCCCCAACCACAAATACTTATATGCTTTCATTTGGCTTTTCCATGATCCATTTAAATAAGAAAAAAATAAAGAATCCTAAATAATCCTGGTTAAAATTCTTCTCAGCGCCAAAATAATCTTTATCTACAAATGTTTTGAGCAATCAATCACCATAAGTTTCAAGAGAGTGGGTACGAGTTGAGAGTTATAGCTGCAGGTAGCAGAGCTTGGCTATGCCCTACTGTCAGAGGCACTGATACTTTCACAAAAGTAAGTCTAAAAAGGCCTATCAAAGCCAATGGAATAAGAAAACAAATAACACTGTAAATTGAAAAGAATAAGTTTAGTGTTTAATGAACACTTATTGACCAATAACCTGCAACTAATGTAACTATAGATTTTTACTTTGTCTCTTCATAGCTCTAAAAGGCAGTCATTTGAAGCTGTACAGACAATAGGGTGAAGTGATGGCTAACAGGAATGCATTTTATTAAAAGCTAAATTAAATAAGTCTAAATTGGAAGTAGATGAAAAAGTCTGCTTAGTTTAATATACCCTTGGCTGTTTGTATCGTTCAGTCTTGATGGTCTTTTAGCATGTAACATCGTGAGGTCAAAACATTAGAGCATTTTTTTTGCCATTGCCAGCATTTCTACCAGAAACCTCAATTTAGTTTGATACTTCTTACAAATAACCTGTAAGCTAGCAATGCCCTTTAATGAGTAAGCACCTGACCTTCTAAAGCCATCCAATAACAAGGACTGTACATTGCAAATTGTACACTCCTTATGTGGCACTGAAATGGACAATCTTTATTTGTAATGGGTACTAGCTCACCAAGGATAGGGCACTTTTTGTTTTAAATAAGAGGTTTCTTTTTAAATAAATGGTCTCATGCCATTTATACCAGAATATAAATAAATCTTCAGCAGCTTATTTTCTGCCAGAACTAAAGGGAAGCTTAGAATCTCAAGACATAGCCATAGGAAAGATCTATTAGACCACATAGTCCAAACACAGGTTTTCTAAGGTGACGTAAACCACTGATCACAAACACAAGACGTGCTGCACATTTACAGGATCAAATTGCATTGTTTTTGTCTGTTAATGTAATAAACTCAATTCAGATGTTGTAGGGCTGACTAACTCTCCATTATAAATTTGTGCAAACCATGAAGCAAAACCAGGCATCATGTGCATTACCAAGTATCTCAGTATCAGATGTGGTATAAGGAAATAAATACCTGGAGATAACAATAAATGTTCTCTGGTGATGGAGCCAGATGTTGAAAAAAATTGTATTTTTAATGCATTTTTGCATTCATTTCAGTGAACTTTTAAGTAAAAATTCTAACCAATAAAAGCCAAGACCTCAAGAAAGAGATTTTATACAATCAGCTATTTAAATTATTAAACCCAGATATTGTTTGGGAGTGAGGACTCTTCTTACTAACTTTCTGTGCACATTTATTGCTCCAGAGAACATCTGTGTGGGCCTGCAAGGTGTATATGGATGCCACACCAACAATCCTTTTAGCTACAGAGCTCTGGTATACTTAGAAGGGCATGGTCTGGAGGGTGTTTTCACCTTAAACTTGCAAAGCTGCAACATGGAGAGCAGCTTGAGTTTCTCAGATCATAAAAAGTTTTTCTTTGCTATGTGAAAGAGAAGTTAGGCATCTCTGATGAGCTCAACAAAGCAGGAATTCAACACGTGTTGAATATGTAGAGGTAGAGTGCCTCAGCCTGCCAACGGGAAAATCAAGTTATAACTTAGTAGCAGCAGAACAATTGATTTGAGCACCTTGCTTTGGACTCCTGGGACTTGTGGTTTGGAATTTGCTCTCTTGATGAATAAAAAATAAATAATCCCTTTTAACTCCCTTCTATCACTCTGAAAGAAACAAACAAAAAAGGGGTATCGGACAGGCCAGGAACTGCTGTGACTTCCCTTCTTGTTGGTGCTACTCTAACGATTGAGAGTTAAACATTGATGTGTGTTCATATAGCACATCAAGATACAGCAAAGAGCACATTTTCACACCAATCATCTCATTCCCTTGAGAGCATACAAAAATACTAGAAAACATAGGATTTGGGTGCACCATCGCTCTAACAGTGAGGTTTGTTGTCAGGCAGTTGTGACATCGCTTTGGAGGAGTGCCGAACAATGAACGACTGACCACGTTTCCTCAGGGACAGCGCTCAGAGAATCACAGTCCAAGCCAGAATTCCTGGGGCATGTTGCCACTGCAGCTGTGTTGGAAGAGATGGTCACTACTTTATCTCTCCCTGCTGTAACTACAGTAGTTTGTTTGCATTTTCTGAGGGTAAAGAATGAGGCAGGATTTCAGAGGTACTTAAAGAGGTTGACCCCTCCCCGTGCCATGAAGAAGCAAGGGAAGATAACTGCTTCTGAAATTCCCATAAGGGTCTTGATTGTTTCTTGGAATTTTGTCCATGGAAACTGGAAATATGTAAAGAAACTGTTTGCAAACTGCAGTAAATAATTCCATTTTTAAAATACACCAACATTTTAATAAAAGTACTATTTGTCTTTTTTTTTTCCCCCAGCACATACAATAGAGCACAGCTTAGTTAACAAAACAGTGCAGTTATTCTGAATTTGTACACTTTTAATTCAGTGATGGCTTCCATCTCAGAGTTGCTTAGTATAAATCCTGGGGAGGAGGGAGAAGAAACAAAACCCTTAAAAATGGGCCACGCTCCATCCCTTGTACACCAAAGCAAAAATTAGGGATCAGAATATATTTTAAGCTATATAGCCACATGAACAAAAATTAATTGAAATTAACAAAAAAAAAAATTAAAATAATTTGAGAAAAAAAATTAATTGAAATTAAAACAATCTCAAAGAAATGGTAGGTACACTGTTCTTTGTCCAGAGGGTAATGCAGGAGATCTGCAGGACTTTGGAGCCTGAGTTCAATTTAGCTGTCCCTGGAGCTAGGTAACTTCAAGCTGCAGGGTACAGTGTAATTCAAGAATTGTTGGATCAGGAATGAGAGCTCAGATGACTTCTTTCTCTATAAGTGTTTTGTCCAGTAGGCTAGAGTCATTCATTTTTTCCACTCCAGCTCCACTAATGATGATTTGTCTCTGCAGACATAGCTTCCAACACAATGACAGAACACGTACCCCAGCAAATCCTACAAGTGAGTGATTATGGCTTTCACTTGAGAAATTGTAAGCTGAAAACTGCTTGGGCAGGGAATGGCAGTCAAAACATAGTAATGAGCTGACTGCTGTGTCCTATTGCATAGGAGGAGGTGGCTGCTGCTTCTGAACCTGTAAAACCTGGTGTGAATGAACTCTCTAAACAGTCTAAGCAAATAAGAAGATTCTGGGCAGGGATTCCTGATATATCAAACCCCAGTGAAGGATCCCTCAGTTATTGACAGTTTGATGTCCTGCATTACAGGTTCCTTGCTCAGTATCTAGTACAGCCAACTTGGGGTGCAGGGGAAGGGGGACAGAAATGCTCATGAATAACTCCCCTCCTCAGAAACCAAATTCTATTAGGGAGAGAAATAGTTTCCTGAACCCACAACTAAGGCAGAGAAAAGCTTATAAAAACTTATTACAAATTTACTCAGGCCCTGAGACTGATCCGGTCCCTAAAACATATCCTGTATTATTCTTTCCAAATGTATTCAGCCATAACTTGGCCAGGTGCTATAAGCTCCTCTCTTGCCTTGGTGTCTGTAAGTAGTTTTATTAGCTCCACAGAAAAAATATTAGTGCCTGGGGTCTTGTTCTTAGGCACCTATTTCTCCATCTTTAACCAGATCAGGAATTCAGGAAGCTGAATTTACAAAATCTTTGGCATCCCTGTTGTCATAAGACATAGAATCTTATCATTCTAGCCCAATGTTCCTCTCAGATCAATTCATAAGGTGGTGGAGCTTGGAATAGCTCTCAACAAAGCCACATCCAGTAGACATAACTAACTTCAAAAGCAGGAAGCTGGGAGAAATGTAATAACCTTTTAATGGAATTGTCTTTTTTTATGCACAAACTGCTTTCTTGGTGTATTTTCCTGCACTGTAATCTAATTTGACAGTAATACTTACACTGACAGAAGGAAAAAGAAGGAACAAACAACTTTTAATATTTTGTACATGAAGATATAAGTGGAACAGGCTCCCTGGAGAAGTGGTCACAGCACCAAGCCTGACAGAGCTCAGGAAGAGTTTGGACAACACTCTCAGGCACATGGTGTGACTCGGGGATGTTCCAGTGCAGGGCCAAGAGTTGGACGCAGTGATCCTTTTGGGTCCCTTCCTATTCAGCATATTCTGTGATTCTGTGGCACAGAGAAGTTAAAACTCAAGGTGAGCTTCAAGGTGTTGAAGGGTGGGGGTTGAGGAAAGGGAGCAAAGGCAGTGATTGGAGAAGGGAAATGGAAAGGACTCACAGGGCACAGACTTCCACATGAGCTTCTCCCTAAAGTTCCACAAAACTGGTGTTGGCCTGCTCCCTCCTCAGCTGCCGTCCTTAGCAACACAGAGCCATCAGAGCTTTTCTATGGCTTGCCCTTTAAACATTCAAAAGGTTAAAAAGCTACCATCATAATGCCATTTCTATAAGTGCAGATGTTGTAAGGGCATTAAATACAGGGTTTACCAGTATCTTAAACCTAGCTTGAGGAAAACATTAAACCATGGTTTATAGAGGCTTAGCTGTGTTTTAATGTAAATAGTGGAGTTTTGTATACCTGTGAATATACACTTGTTCTGTTTTTTTTCCATATGGTCACAAAGGAGTCAATCCAACACCATTTACACTGGATAAAACTTTCACGAGAAGTTTATTCACAATTCATAAATAATTTTGCATTATTATTGCCCAAAGCGTGCATTTAATATTCAGAATAATAAAAGGAGCAATAAAATCAATTCAAGATAAACTTTATTCTAATTCTTGGAATTCCAAAGGACTGTTTTCTTTAGGAAATCTGCCTTATTGCTTAATAACCACAGTCAAAAATTTCTCTTCACCACTGACTGGTGTTGCCAAAGCATCATTGTGCCATCAACCCTAAAACATTTCTTATAATAAAGAGTATGGAAAGGTATATGAGAAGAGAAGAAAAACCAAACAAAACTTTTCAGTTACATAATGAAACAAAGCTGCAGCTCAGTAAGGCTTTTAATGGAGAACACCCCACTAATGCTTCTTTGTCTTGTTTTCTTAAGAAGAAACTACTTCAGATACCTTCAAAGACTAAACTTAATGTAATGTAACATATTTCAAGAGGCACTTAGACAGCCCAAACCAAACCACTTAGGACTTCATAGGTCAGTTCTGTCTTACATTCCACCAGGGAAGAAAAAGGTACAGATTTCTGCATTATATTCACTGCTTACGTCTTCTTTTCAGAAAGAGAGACCAGCAATTTCATCATTTTGAATATTATTAAGGTGCAACTTCATAAAAAAATGCAACCAAAATAGGGATATTGATTACAGGTTTCTCCAAAACAAGCTTTGCTTATGGCCCCAACTGGAGAAGAGAAGTTTCTATACCAGTGACTCTTCTGATTCTCTGATGTCACAATCTGACAAACAATATTTTACTCTTCAAGAGGGCTAGAAACATTTAATTTTTAAAGCATCTATGAAGCACCTTTATGCTGTATAGGTATCTGTAGTGATATTTTGGAATAGTTTGACTTTTTGAAATAGTTTACAGGAAAAGTCCTGTTTGCATACGTGTATGTGTGTGTGTGTATGAATATATTTAAAACAAAATAACAGAAACATAATAAGATGTATTATGTTCTATGAACCAAATCCACATTTTGGTACAAGTTAAGCTAACATAATGCATTTCTGTTGTGTATACTATACAGTTATTATCCATTTATTTATTATTATTTTTGTAATTTGTGGTTTTTTCCCTACTCTTTCCTTAAAAAATGATTTTTTTTTTAACTGAGGATGATACAGAAAAAGATTGGTTATGCTTATGATATCAGGTTTATCCATAAGAACTGAACCTAATATTTAATTTTTTTGTACACAATTTCTGCTTGAATTAAGGATTTGGCATCTTCCTAACAAGGGATTTTCAGACTCTTTTTCCTCTAGATTCCCAGCAGAGAAAGTCAAAGAGATTTACTGTAAGAACTGACTGGCTCAGCTCATAGCAAGAATGAAGATCAGGTGAAGAATTTCTCAAACATTTAAATAATCAGAGAAGCATTAATGCACAAATCACCCTGCATCAATTGGAATTATTGTTTCACTATACACTTTAAAAACATCACAAAAGCTTTTATGTGTCCTTTAAGCACAAATATTTACACTTATGCCTGTGTGCATCTATATGAGTGTATATGTATGGAAGTATAGTTCCTGACATATATGTTTGCTTCCTGCAAACACTTCAGAAAGTAAACCAACTAGCAAGAGTGTTTAGAAATTCAGAAAGCCCACATGAGAACTGCTGAATATGGAGACTGGGTTCTTAATTGCAGTTATGCAGCGTGACAGTCTGATTCTAACTTTTACATATGCACAATTAACTAACAGCAGGATCATCCCATCCTTCAGCCAGTCTGGTCAGCTGCCCAGAGATGCTAAATCAGAGGGGTGGTGTGCCTGGAGCACTTTCCAACACAGTCTCTGTTACACTGGTTGTTAGCTACTCATATACAAGGGAGAGGATAAACAGCATTGTTTTTTTCCACAGTAACAATCAAAACAACTTGGGACAGGGCTGGGTAACTATCCAGGCACATTGGGATGGTTTGTGTCAGATATTCAATGTTGACAAAAACCAAACTTCGTATCAATGAACAACAGGCCTAAGCAGTCATCAGAAAAGACAAGGAAATTGTTGGAATGGTAGAAAAGGATGATTATGGTTTGGGACTGGAGATCTAATGCAGAAAGCAGCCTTAGGACACATCACAAAATCTTCTATAGACATTCTTGGAGGTTTTTTGTGGCAGAGCAAAACCCATGACAGTATTTGCAGCAAGACTGGCCAAAATTCAGTTTTTCTGATAACTAATCTTGGAAATTAGTCACAAGGTTATCAGTGTGATTTTGTTTTAGAAGTCTATTAAAATGTGTTGAGCTAATTGCTCAAGTAGACATTGGTTCTTATTAAGTGACTGAAAACACAAAGAGAAGTAGACTGACCCATTTGTGAATTACGATGAGGTTTGCATCCAAAAGACTTTGGAAGGGAATAATTATGAAACGTCTGTCATTTCATCATAGCAGTCTGTCTTCAATCAAAGCATGTTGTAAATAGAAGTGTTCAGAAATTATCAAAGGAAACAAAGTTTTGTCAAAAAATGCTACTTCATACAGTCTGAAGTTTTTCATTTAAAACATCTTGGGTTCAATGAGGTTTTAGCAAACCCAAGACAGAGTTCAAAGAGAACCCTGACTGGGTTCCTGCAGAGTTTGCCTGGGCTAGGGACATTGGAAACAGCCACCACAGGTCAGATCAAAACTAAATTAAAAAGAAACTTCCAGCGAACTTGGAATCCCAATTTTGGGCCAACATTGCTTATGAGGTATTTTTACTGCTATTTAAAAAAGATACCTAGCAGCTACAGCTCAGGAGAGCTCTATTTTTATAGAATAGATTTTTATCTTCAAGAAGAGACACATAAATGATTTAAAATTAGAAGAATATGACTAAAATGCACATTGTTCTTCCGCTATAATCTCTCAAGAGTCTCTGAAAATAAAACAAATTAGCCTACAACTGACACTTAAGGAATGTATGCATTAAATACATATATGTAAAAAATAAATTTCCTAGAGTTACAGATTCCTGCCTCACAGCACTTCATTTGCTATAGTTGGTGACTTTTGAAAAAAAATTACATACTTAGTGTTCATTACCAAAATATAAAGGGAAAACATAAATTCTTGCACACATAAATTATGAGTACAGTGATTTTAAATAAAGATGTTCAGGGTCATTTTTTATTCAGGAGATAAATGTATAAAATCTTAGAAGATAATTTTTCCATACTGTGGTTTCATTAGAATGGTTTCAGGTACCTCTTGATACAATTGATAAGGTGGTTTAAGGTTGCAATATATATGGACTATGTATAGAACATACATAACTATAGATATTTAAGTATCCAAATTAGTAGGTACATTTTCAGAAACACAGAGCGCTTGATGGTGGTAAAAGCATTAAAATATGCATAGAATGCCATTACATTTTTTTTTCTTCACCAAAGTAACTAGCAAGCATATCAAGCATAAAGGATTTGCATATCTTGTTGGAATGTTTCCTGCCTCAGACCATGCTGGCATAGCACATCATGCTAACACAGGAAGAGTCAGTAGACTAACTGAAGGGTACTCGCCCTGGCAAATGTTTTAGCATTATCATCTTGTGCAAGATACCTAACACAACACTGTCTTTAAAGCTCATAAAAGTTTTCAAATAGTTTTTGAAATCTAGAATTTTTTTCTGAGCCCTTCTGTCTCAGTAAAAATAAGAACAGTGGTGTGTTTCTTATCAACTTATTTGAAAGAAGAATCCTATTGAAAACTAAACTCATTTCAGTTACATGCTGAAGTGATTGTGCTAAAGGGCCTTACTGTATAAATGGAGCACACAAGCCAAAAACAATACAAACGTTTAGCTGCTGGCTTTAGCCAGTCTCTTTCAGTGCAAATCATAATTGCTTTAGGACTTTCTGAATCCACTTTTGAATTCAAAGCTTCAGACAAATAATTGGATTTCCTGAAAACATGCTGAGCTATGTTGCTCTCCCTGTCTTGCTTCATGTCCTCAGGGCTTCAGTCTCTGCTTTATATCAAGCTGCACCTAGTAGGCTAATTGGAGGGATGGGTAGATCACTCTGCATTAACATGTCCATCTGTATTAAATAAAACATCTTCAACAGTCTTTATCATCTTCACCAGAATTATCACTTCAGAGCTGAAAAAACAGGAAATCAAGTAAAAGTGTCTGTGTAATTTACCAATGGCTCTGGTGTCTTAGCCCTGTAGACCTATGATGCAAGCCAATTATATTCTAGCTGACTTATTTTTGCAGTACTTTGACATTGTATACTCACTTCATGTGTCTCACTGACTGCAGGGCAGCTCTAAATATGCTCTGGGCTATCTGCCTAGACATTTCTTGCTCTAGGTAAAGTACAGTTGAAACACCATTTGAGTTTGATCTGCGAGGCTTGTAAATATGTAATATCAAAGATTAAGCCCTTCAGTTTCCCAGTATTGTGACAGGTGTACAAAAGGTATCACATTAACAAATGAAGTGTGGCTTTTTTCATTGTTGCTGTTTAACATTAAGAGCATATAATAAGCTGGTGACCTTTTTTCCCTCACATTTGTTAAAAAAGGAATAATCAATCTAGAGTTGCTGCTGAGACAAAAAAGAAGAAAACACCCTGCATTAATTGCTGGTGACGTGTCTGGGGTCAGGTTTGAACTAAAAGTTCTCCTAGCATACCTGTGTTCAGATTCTGAAGATATTCACACCTTCTTGCTGACCTCACCGTTTTGGAAAACACTAAAACCCAGTACTACGAGAACACAGTATTTCTCAAAGGGAGGTTTGGATGGCTTCACTTAAGACATTTAAGGAAATGGCATAAGAATGCTGACAGACATTCTTGTCTCGTGTCTCACAGTCTGATGTACTGCTCATTCCTTAGCATGCTACTTGCAGCCCCATTTGCCACTGTTACTATCTCTACCTTTTTTCTCTCCTTTCTATTCCAAGTGTATCAGACAATGGAGACACCTCTCCGTAGCCTTCACAGAAAGCAGCTATCTTCTGCAATCTCTGTTATCTTGATGGAGTTTGACTCACAGTTCTGCTTCCTTGAGGACTTATTTTCTTTGTTTTTTAATGAGTTGTTTATAATGGTTTCTGTGTTCTTGGATTCTAACATATTGTACTTCCAAAATGACAGGAGCCATTTTGCATAGCTGAAGCAGAAAGTTAGCCAATACTGCAAAAAAAGCACACATTAAAATATTAATGTGTAGAAGCATACGTTTTATTGCTCTTCTGGTCTGGGTCTGCAATAGTTTATAGTTGTTTTTGTCTCCTGCAGTTTACTTTTCATGATATCTCCTTAGATTCTTACTGGATAAGACCACAGGACTAGTGCCAGAATTCTGTCTTCTGTCAGTGGCTACAAGGGGGAGCAGGGATACTGCCACCTGCTTCCCATGAAACAGTAGGTATCAGCAAACCACAAGTCTCTTCAGAGTTTACCCTCTCCTCTATACCAAATCTGAACACAACATAGTCCTTGTACTGACCCTTTTGAACTCCACAAATGACTTCTCTTCATGTTGAAAAGTGACTATTTATTCCTACTTTGTCTGTCATGTCGCTTAGCCAGATTTTACTTATGGAAAAACTTTCTTTATTTTGCTAAGGCTACTCAGTTTCCTTCACATCCTGCCTAATTCAGGACTTCCTCCTCTGAGAGAAGATCCTCAGAAAGGTTTTCTCTTGGCACTGTGGGTGTTTCTTACTGTTGGTTTGGCACAGCTGGGGCATTGTTACAGTCTTTGCCAATTATGGATGGATCTTATTACTGAGGTTAAATTTTAACCCACCCATTCTCACCATCATTTGAAGATGTGTAATAATTTTGACAAACCTTAATGGCCATTCCAGATGCCCATTTATTGTGGAGTGACCCACAAACTATCACATTACAAATGGTCACAAAAACACACTCACCATCTGTGATGATGTTTGAGATTTTAAGCAACTCTTGACATAAGAACCAGGAATTTAGTTATGCTTTGTAGTAGAAAAGTTGGTCAAACCTGGAATTAAACCTGAATATTAAACAGAATATAGCATCTTACTTCTTTAAGAACTGATGTGGTTTTTTTCAGAAGCCAAATTTAGTCTGATAAAGAAACCCTCTCTGAACAATGGAGCTGTAACCATTATTGATCAGACTATAGTGTCACGAGTAATTATTCCATTTTTGTAAGATGAAGATGAGAAAAAATAAATCTGAATCTCAACACAGGATGGTAGATTCACAGGATAAGACCAGTAGAAAGGCATCTCAGGAGGGCTCTAGCCCCACCTCCTGCTCAAAGCAAGGTCAGCTATGAGGTCAGGCTGGTCTGCTCAGTGCTTTAGCTGGTCTTAAAAATCTTGAAATGCTCAAGGATTTGGCTTGCACAATCTCTGCTTGACTGAACCCCTCCTGTTTCAATCTATGCCTTTGACTCTCATCCTCCCACTGTGCATCCCCGATGCTTGATCACTGCTCTTAAGAGGTGGATCTAGAATTAGTATTGAGTCCCCTCAAAGCTGTCTCCTCCCCAGCCTGAACATATCCTATTGCCTCAGCCTCTCCTTAAAGGGTGAGTGCTCCAGCTTCTGATCATCTTGGTGGTTCCCATGCTGTACCTACTTTATTTGATCAACATTTTTATTTTCTGAGCCTAAAACTGGAGTCAGTATTCTATATCATGCAAATGCATGCTGAGTGAAGAGAAAAAATAACTTGCCTGGGCCTACTGGCTGTAGTCCCATTGCTGCAACGCAGGGTGCAGGTGGGTAGCTGTGCAGATAACAGCTCAGGATAGTGGAAGTGTCTGAGCTATGAGTTCAAAGACTGGTCCTTCATGGTGTGAGCACTTTAGGGCAGGGCAAATACTGCTTAGCTGCTTCAGAAACAACATCGTGACCAGTGACTGTACCACTTGCTGTGGCTTTAAGTTTCAATCAGTGAAATTGTTTCAGTCTGTAAAGATCTCTGAGTCATTTGCTTTGATGAGTACATTGTGCTAAAAGACATTCCCTGCACAAACAGAAGTTAGGGCTTCATTGTGATTAACACCTAAAGGCAGAAACAGTAGAACATAACCTGACCTGCAAATGTGTGTGCTTAACTTTGACTATTGACAGCCTGGTTAAAGTGGAATTCTCTTCAAAAAAAGTGAATCAGTTATAAAATCTCTCTACACCCATTTCATCCTGAATCAGATTTTTCTCTTCATGGGATTTGTATTGAAAGAAAATAGGTAAAGACACCCTGCCAAATTTTTTCTACAAATTGATGTCCACCTTGTTGTGAAGCTGAAGTGACTTGACATACAGAAAAGGTTTTCTGTGGGTGTTTATAATATGATCATCCCTCAAATGATGATTAGACCATGCCAGTGGAAAATGCTTGATTTGCATAATTCTTTATTGAAGTATTTGGTTTTACTCTGAAACTTGGCTACGTTAAAGCAAAAACCTATACCCAAAACATTACCTCCACAATCTTGGATTATGTTTAATTTTTCATTTTAAAAATTGCTTTTAGACCTCATACTTTGATGTTAAAGATGGAAATGCAAACATTTTCTTGATGCTGCAAGCATGTTAGCAAGGCTGCAGTCAGGAAGAAACCCTCAAACCTCATGCCTGCGTTGGAACAATTCAAGCTCAGTGACACTTAAGAAGGAGGCTACTTGCTTTAGGGAAAAGACTTGATTGTTCTTATTGGTATGACATGGAAACCCACGGGGCTCTGCTCCTCTTCTTTCTCATGACCTTGTGTAAATTAGCACTTTATGACTATTCTAGGCAGAGGGCAGTTAACTGCTTCGTTAGGAGAAGGATGATTTCTCCTAGATTAAAAAAAAATGTTTTTGGCTTTGCATCAGAATAAACATGTTGCAGAGTCCAGATGCCAGCAGCCAGTTAGTATTTAAGCAATAAAATCCTTATAGACTTTTGGCATCAAGCCTTATAGTTTTTGTGGGAAAGGAAGAAGTTGTATTGCTTTCCTTCTTGCTATTTCATTTATATCACAGAAATGGAATGTCTTTCACAGTTGATTTTATGTACTTCTGTAATTTTTAGATGTAAAGCCAAAAGGCCCCTGTGATTCCTAAATGTTCTGCAGCCAAGCTTCCCTCTAGACTCTTCCAAAACTTACTAGTACA
Organism: Ifrita kowaldi; assembly: GCA_013398055.1. NCBI lineage: Eukaryota > Metazoa > Chordata > Aves > Passeriformes > Cinclosomatidae > Ifrita > Ifrita kowaldi. The sequence goes on from VZRS01025484.1 coordinate 296,929, forward strand.
CTGTTCAGGCCAGAAACCAATACTTGGATAGCTCTGTTTAAATCCCTCTGCCCATCACCTGACATAAAATATGACTGTACTGTTGAAGTAAGGAGGAATTGCCTTTGTTATCCTAACAGGAATGTATTTTGCAAATCTTTCTTTAAAGTCTTTACAAATATTTTTTTTCAATCTTGTATCTTTTGGATGCTTAAACAGCCATAGTTGGTGACCATGAACGTTTTACTTTTGACAGAAGGATAGAGAGAGGAATGTTAGAAAATATAGTTGGTTTGCAAGACTCAGCCTGTATACCTGAAGAAAAATCATTCAAGACCTGAGTACAGTGCTTTAAATGGAGTAGTAAAATATCAACCTATTGTGTTCTTTCAGAGATGCAGGTGGGAGGCAACCTTGGTACATGCATGCAGCAATGGTTTGCAATTGTTTAACCTCTGAAAAATGCATAACAAGTCAGAGTCATTAGAAGTTGAACCTAGACAAACTGAAGTTGGAAGTCTATTTCTTTTTTTTTAATAGGAAAGATAATTAATTGCTTGAGAACTCTTCCTCAGTAAGTAGTAGTACTCAGTTGCTCAGTTACATAAAGTTTCTAAAGGATAATCCTGGATCCCTGGCCACAGTTCAGTAATTACAGTGGTAGATCCAACTGCATAGAATCTCATAACCTAATAAAAGGTGACAAAATTCAGTGGGCTTCTCCCACCACCTTTCAGGTTAGAGACCAAACCCTAGCTTTTGGAAGCAAGAATGCAGTAGGCAATGCAATATCAGGAATGATAGGGGGGAGGGGGAGGACTACAGTGTAATCAATACAATTGAAAATACTGTACAGGTAGGCAAGAGCAGTCAGAGTAAGCCCTGCAGAGCACTGGCAGAGGCGATGTCACCCCACCCACAGATTGCTGTTGGGATGGTGTGAAGGGGGACCCAGAGACTGGGACAGGGCGTCCTGAGCAAGTGTAGAGGCTCTCCACCGAGGAATTTGCAAGACTTATCTGTACAAAGCTATGGCTGATCTGCTCCATTGTTGGTTGTTCCTCATGTTTCAAGCAGGGAACAGTTGTGGGGACTCACAGAGGCCTCTCCCCACTGAGGTGTCTGTAGCTCTGTTATTGTGCGATCCAAATTGCATCAGCAGAAACAGAGGATAGTAGGGATTCTGAAAACATTGTGACATTTTTAAATCTTCAGAACTGCATTCCTTGTGTACTAGTTGCTAGGTGCTTTTAAGTAATGTTTTCCTTGTCACATTGCTAAAACAATTAGCAATTAGCACATTAGCACAGGGTGCAAGAAAGCTTACGGAAGTCTGATTTGAGAGATTGTGCTCCTCACAGAGAGGAAACACATACACACACACATATTAGTTTAGCCATGGGAATTTGTGACTTACCATATATTAAGTCTTCAACAGACATCATAGATGAACTGTAAGATTAACTTTGCTTGACGCATGTATTTAAAAGCTACAGCTTAACTGGTCACCACTGTCACGTTTAAGTATTCAATAAACAACTCTTAACAGTATATTTCTTCTTTAGCGTAGACTCAGCATCACTGAGCAGGAAAAAAGTAAAGATTCAGCTGGTTGAATCTTCCTAATATCTGGTTATTTTTCAGAGGTAAATATGTATATATATTTAAATTTAGCATACTTAATGAAATGTAACCAATAGTAGATCAAGTGATTATTAGAAGTATTTCAATATTTTTTACTATGCATCCATTTTTAAGTACTTAGATGGGAAATGAGAAAAGTACATAAATCTTTTTATGAATATGTGTTTTACACTCATCTTTGTTTTTCCTTGAGGCTGTTTGTAACTTATGACAAACTAAGGTTTTACTGTGGATCTGAAACGAATATTTGACATCCTAGTCACTTACCATGCTTTGGCACGTATGTCAAAACACATGGGCTAGATGTTGGATAAATCAGTAGGTCCACTCTAGGAGTGTAACTCATAAGCAGTAGCCACTACTACTCAATAATCATAGAGTTTATCTGAAGAAATGATCCCAAAATATCTGCTGTAGGATCCAGCACGTAGGTCATTCTTCAGCACAGATTCTTTTTTTCAGCAGGTTTACACCTATAGTGCTGGACTCTTTCCTAGTGTACATGAGCCTTAGACAATTAGGACATGTAAGACTCTGACAGAGACAAAACTAGAGAATAACTTTGTTCCCAAGCTGATATCCTTCCTTTGTATGCAGCTTGAACAATAATAGCACTGAGATGAAAAAGTACACAGCATCCTGTGTTCCAACAGTATTTTTTGTGATTCATTAGACTGTACAAGGTTTTATGCTACCCATGTACAAAGTAGTCTCATAATATGCAATTAAAATACAATATGTGAAAAAGGGTGCAGATCTTTTCTTTCTGTATTACTGTGGAAATCTGACTTGAAGAGACAGTGGAATTATTCCAGTTCAGATGTTTCACTGACTTGGTTTAAAATAGTGCAACAAAGGTGTTAGTAGGAGTATACTGAAATGTCTAGCCAGGTATTGGCAAGAAAAAAGTTGTAGTACCTCTTCTTTCCCACCCCAGAGAAACAACAGGTAACAGCTATGATATACATGATTGCACTTGTAATGCAAATTTGATATAATTTCCTTAATCTCTATACAGTAATGTGATAGCTCATGATAGACTGGAGGTGTTTATATATGTCTCTAAATTAATCACTTTCAGATCTCATTATCCTAACAAATCTCTTGCAAAATATTCTTGGTATTAGTCTTTTGACAAGCTCAGCATTATTATTTAATTAAATGTAAGTTAGTTTAAAAAAGGCATCTTTAGAGGGAAAGGAATTATTGGTCTGGAAGTGGCCTACATCAAAATTTTGCATCATGATAGAATGTTTTCATTACATATAAGAAAATTTCAATTTATTTTACCTAAAGAAAATTGTGTGCATCAAAGTTCAGTGCTAGAAAATACACTTTTTTTACCTAACTGAAGTTATATGCAGTACAGAAATTAGCAATTCTATGTTTTGTACTCATGTTGTCATAATCTCAGTTTAGTCCACTGTGCTCTATACAGCTGGCATTCATTGACGAAATAGAATGGCAAAACCATACATTCACAAGTAAGAGGGATTTGATTAGCTGGTGCCAAATTTAACTACATGCACAATTTCTTAATCTTGATTTTTCACCCACAGTGAAATGCTGATGCAAAACATAACTCAATGAGTTAGGTAAGCTTCACTTTTTTCCCTTCCATTTAAAAAACCCAAAATATCAATCATAAAAAAACCAAAACCCAACAACAACAACAACAACAACAACAACAACAACAAAAGGAAGAGGAAAAAATAATAGTTTTTTTCTGCTCAAGAAATGATGTACCTTTCTCTCCTATATGAAAGGCAGTTCTGAGTCATAGTATTATTCTGGGAGATAAAGCCAAAGATGTTCTACAGGCTATGTGCTCATGAAGGCTGGAGTCTGAGATGAGAGGATGAAAGCAGTGGTAGCATCCCAAGTTTTGTCCACAAACTAAGTTCTGGCTGTTTGAGATGTCACCAGTTACTGTTGTTAGAAATATGATGGTATGCTCTTTGCTAGGCTCCTGAGGCTTGCTCCTGCTCAGCAGGTATGGTTCAGGATGTGGGACACATACACAGATGGGCTCACAGCCTTGTGAATTTTTCAAAGGAGACCATTTCCAGTCTCACTGTAAAAAAAAGGTGATAAACAATGATTCAGTAATGACTGTTCTGTGGGTCTGAACGTCACTTACAAAATGCTGATCTGGGGGAAATTTGTGTCAGCAAGTATAGACCAATGAGCTCTGCAAATTAGACCCTGTGGCTTTTCCTTCCTTTAGCTTTTTCCCAGGGATTAGGAGATGAAAGGGGTGCTGACGTTCTTTTGAACATCATTCACAGTTGGCCCAGGCTAAGCACTACATATAATATGAGTCCTTCATAACACAATCTGTTCTCTTCTGTCTATTTAGAATCAGTAGAGACAATTTTATGATTGGAACAATGTTGGCGTTTTGACAAGATAGTTGTTTAGTATCTAGTAAATGCAAAGGAGGCAGTAACTCAAGGTCCTAAAGATTTTCTTTCAAGATTTCAGGCTCAGATGCCTCTGCATTCAGTTAATTTTTTTTCTTCACAACCATCAGGGCCAGAGGCAGACTATTTTACTAGATCTAAATAGAAAATGTGGAGACAAACATGGCACCCTTAAATATATTATCAAGTCACAGACCTAATATAGGTGGGACAATTTTGAGCTCTGAAGTTAAAGAAGAATTCCTAAAGGACTGGTAAGACAAAATCACTTATTTAAAGTAAAAAAGTATGGCAAAATGAAAGGAAAGGCATCAGAGCTTTATAATGACACTGAGAAGAAGCCTTCGATAAGACTTGAGATTTATTGATTCACCACAGTAGATACAGAGAATAAAAAAGAACCTTTGAAGCTGAGGCAAGTTTCTTTAACCACAGACCTTACTGAATGTTTTTATTATGAAGTAAAATATGTTAAAAAGAGAAAATCTGCTGATGGCATGAGGTGCTGTCAACATGATGAAGGATTAAACTGGCGTACAGGGAGAACTCAGATACCTTGAGACTGGAAGCAATGGAAGTAGAAAGAAATAATATTACAGAAAGTGACCTAATGCTTTAAGAGTAATAATATGAAGAATTTCTATAACCTTTTAATTCTCCAGCTGGAAATAACAGAGGAAAAGAAATATGTGAGTGCAATAATTTTTCACATTAATAACTTGCTAGCATGAGGTACACTTGCAAAAGGTTCCCTACAGTGTATCTTGAGAGGTTTCCTTCAGTCCACTTCTTCAGTAACAAGCAAATATAAGGATTCAGAGATGCCCTCCTCTTAAATTTTGTGTCTACTTCTGAATGGCCATGTTCAACATAGACAAGATGGACATCAAAACATATGCAGTGATGATCAGGGAAATGTTGGACCTACAGCATAACAGAGGCCCAGATAAGATAGGTATGTGTAGTCTAGCAAAAGGGTTATAACTGTTATGCATAAACATATCGAGGGGTGGAGATAAACACTGGGAAAGGAGAAGACTCAGGTAGAGTAAAAGATGTTGTCCACAAAGGAGCAATGAGCTTATAAACCGTCAATGAACTAATATGTCTATGAACCAGACAGAAGTTTTGTGCCAAAGAGGCTGGAAACAGTCACTCTGTAGCAGAATTAGGTAGCCAAACTTATAACAATAATATATTTTAAGATAAACTGTGGTCAGTCTACACAAAATATTTTTATGTCAGGAGACAGAACTTGATAATGCGATAATGCTTATTTGTTTAAGTTTTGGAGTATGTATCAATACACTATATTGGCCAGTTAATATTACAGTTTTAATTTTAATGCTCTTCTAAAGTATATTCAAATTAAAATAATTAAGGGAACCTACTTAAACCTTCCTCACAGGATATATTCTATATGCCATGGTCTTATTTAGTGGAAACAAAATTTTATTTGTTATTGCTTATATGGAGTAATGATTCCTAAAATTGGAAGCTAATCATATGTTTAAGAAGAATTTGTACCAGGGATCATTGCATCTTTTACTAAGTTTGTGAGGGATTTCAGCTCAGGAGCAGAAATAACAAACACCTTGGATGATCATAAAAAGTAAATAAAGAATACTGCACTTCAGAAACAAGGTCCACCCATTATCACACAGTTATAACAGATTTTTGCTTAAATTAAAGGTACTGACCTGTGCTAGTGATACTGTTGTATTGTAGAGGTGGAGATTTATGCTTCTAAAGAAAACACAGTCAGAATCAGCATATCGACATCAAGAGCAGCTTAGGTTTAACAGGTAGTCCTATGGTACATGTCATGTCTCTTACACTCTGCTGCATGTCGCTCAGGAAGGTTTTTGTTTTTTCTTGAAACAGGCTGCTGTAGGAGGAATTACCAAATATAGTATTTGAACATCAGCATCAATGACGAAACTGAAGAACAAGAAAGCAGGAAAATGACAGAAGGAAAGTTTCTTTCCCTCCAAGTGCAATTTTATTCAAATCAGTGTCAACCATAGTAACAGTAACTATACACTAAAAGGAATTGGCCATAACTGTTTATAGAATGAGTTAGAAAACTCAATTGCTACTGTTGACTTTGGACTTTTCTTTGGTGACAAGCAGTCCCTTTCAAGCACAGGACACCTTTTAATTGAGCTAGTAAAAGCTCTCAGGATTCCAGGAGATTTAAATTTAAATAGGCAGGACAAATAGCTCCCTGATGTCATTCGTCATCAGTTTTCCCCACTTTTATTTGAGAGCAATGCCTGGTATGCCAGCGCATTTTGTGTCTTGCCATTTTTCCTTGAATTCATACAACTTTTACATTTTTTTCCTTTTCTGATTTCTCCTGTGCCTCTAAATTTTTAAGATGTGACAAAAAGTTTGGATGACTGTTGCAATGATTTGCTGCCTATGTGTGACACCTACATTTTTGTGAAAATAGCTTTAAAAATGGAAGTACTGTGCCATCTGAAGTGACTAAAGTCACTCCTATTTTACTCTGAATTCTATTGCTTCAGTGTCTTTCTCTGATGTTTATGATATTGATTTCTGCATGACTTCAGTGGCCAGCACGAATTTAGAAAGCAATATGATGAATTTTTGAAGCAGAACGTCTGATAGCAAAAACGCCCTTACCTTCCGATGTGATCTCTCTGGTTTACTTAAATTTTTGCACTGACTGTTAAAGTTTCATTTCTATCTTGCAATCCCTCACCCACACTGCACTTGGCTGCTGCCCACCAGTGGTTCATTCTAGGGAATACATGAAAAAGAGAGAGCAAAACATTATAGCCATTTTTATTACATCAATAGAAGTAATATATGCCAAGGCTAAGATATGGTTAGCTACTTCTCTGTGTAAGAGAAAAAGAAGAAGGTGAATATGACACAATTATATACATCAGGGAGTTCTTAACACAATTTTCTATGCTGGTTGTTAATTTTCTTCCAGTAGAGATAACTTAATTTACCCCTATTAAGTATTTGCTCCTGAATGCTAAATGCTTACTTGCTACTTTTTCTTTCCCATATTTTTCCCCTAACAATGATATATGCATGTCAGTGAAATAGTGAGTTACTATCTTGCATGTCTACCCTACTTGCTGCTTAAATGTTGGAAGTCATTGTACCTTTATATTTAGGCAAAAGTTTTAATACTGAGTAGACTAATAAACTTTCTAAATCTTACTAAACAGCTGATTTGGTAGCTTTGTATATAATTGTTCTCTTCAACCACCAACCAAATAATATGGAAACTAAAATATTAAGTAATAAAAAGGCACATAAACTTTTTAGTACACAAATTTATTAAGTCACATCGAAATAAAATCAATTTTTAAGCACAAAGAGAAAGAAAAAAACTTCTATTCTTATATCTTTTCAGTGTCTTGAGAGAAGTACAGAAAAAAATACTGCTTTAGGAGTATTATTTATTATTTAGCCTGGCTCTTTACTGTATTGCAATAAAATTATTGATTTGCATCATTCCTTCTACAGAATTAGATTGGAGGCAGGCAGAAGGTATTTTATTTACATGAAGTCAGAAGTATTTTGCAGTTTGCTGTTGCTCTCAAATGTGTTATTGTTTTCAATGGCTGTTTTCATACTGAGAACTTTCTAGCATATGACGAACATATATATCATGTCTGGTTTGTTCCTTCTGTGACATACGGTGTGTAACATTTTCTTTTGGCCAGATTCTTATTTGTTTCAAATTGCTTTGGAAAGATATCTGTGCCTTGGTACTTGTCATTTCCAATATAATTTAAAGGAAATGCATCTTGTATCAGGGATGAATGATGGTGGCGTTTATGGTGGTCTGTACTTCTTATAAATGACATTCGATTGGCTACAAAAATGTTATGTACTGGTACATAATGTTATTTTAAAAACTACCAGTAGAGCTATGGTAATATGAAATATATAAAACTTGCTCTTCCTCAATTCAGTCTGTAACTTTTCTGTATGGAAAAAGTTACAGACTGAATTGAGGAAAAGTAAATTACATATATTCAGCCAAAGAAAACTGTGTGAGATGACCTTTAAATGCACCTTCCAAACCAAACCATTCCATGATTCCATGAATCTCAAAGTGATTTTTCCCTGACTGCCAACATTATCTGTATTTCATTTATTTCATTTATGAACTGACTTTCTTCAAACACTAGGTGTGGTAGCTGGTGAACATACCATTATGTTAAGGCGACCATGACCTTTCCCAGAGTGCATGATTCTGCTAAGTTAATATACTCCAGTTTGAATTCCCCGGTTGGCTGCTGGCCTTGGCCCCTCGTCACTCCCTCAGGGCTCTCCCATTGGTCCCTGCTCCCTGATCCCGCCTTTCCCCTGGCCCCCGGAAAAACCCTGGGTTAGCCGTTGTATTTGTATTTGCCTGTACACCTTTTGACAGTAAGGATGTAATAAACTCGCCTGCTGGAATGAAAGCAAATACCCTCCCCGACTCTTTGCTACTGGCCTAATACTGAACCTGCCCAGGCCTCTGAGGGGGCATGCAGGACCCCACGGAGCCAGGCAGGAACAATATAAACTAGGCAATCCTAGGCATTGAAGGGGAAGGCAAAGTTTTCATCACAAAAATACCACCTCCTCTGGGACCTGTGTTGTCTGAACGTTTCTTGCTGCTGCAAGTAGATACCAAGTAGATAGACATGGAGAAAAAAATGTGGGATTGATAAATGAGGGACTGAGACATGGAGGAGCGTTTTCCCATGACTATTTTGGGTGTGTCGTGCCAGGGGGGATGTAAATCCTTCTAATTCATTTAGCTTGTTCCCAGCACCTCTGTGAGGAGAGCCCCCACTATCTCCTGCAGGTGCAGCTGACCAGTCCATATGATGAGAGTGATATTGCTGTTGTGCCCTGTAAGGCAGCAACCATCTAACAAAACATTAAAGCTGCTTCTACTCAGCGAGATGACCTAAGTCTGTGTAGTCTCGAATATATGGTCACTACATCACCCAAGGGACCTTCCAGATGTTTATTTCTAAATCCTCTACAAATTTAGTCAGGAATGGAAGGGTAGGTGATAAACAGTGGATACATCTTCCATATATTTCTTGCAATGTGTGTGAATTAAGTGCTGGCTGTTATGGACACAAATGTCTATGCTTGTCCAGGACTATGTTTTACGAGCCAGAGAGGACAAAAGTTGGATTAGCAGTTTAAATACATTTACACATGTCACTGGAGGTGAACTTCGGAAATATTAGTACATTATTGTATTGACTGGTACAGGTGAAAGAGATCTGGATTAACTGGGAAGACAACTTAAATGTGTGCAATATCTGTGAAGAATGTTGACTCAGGATGACTCTTCATAGCATCTGCTGCTGGGTTCTCCAAGAGTTGGTTTGCTCCCAGCACTGAGTGTGAATTAGCATAGCTCTGGCAGAGTAATGGGAAGCTTTTGGTTTTTTATACAGCTTTAGATTAGGGTTGAATAACTTCTGAAATTTTCACTGCATCAAAATGCATTTTTTATTACTCATGTGGGTGTTTTCTCTTAATTTGGTTGATGATTTTTTCCCCCACAATTGTAGGACTGTTTTCCATAATAACATTTTTAACTTGAGGTAATTAAATTGTGGTTCACTGTCTGCCCCTGACATGGCACAGTGTCTAGTAAATGTTAGTTTTGCTTGTTTGATTTACAGGATTTGCGGACATAATTTCTAATAGTGCCCTTTCCTGGATAGTTTCAATATATAATATATACATTTCTCTGTATGAGAAAATAATATATACATATTAATATGGATGTCACCAGATGACTTTTTCATTTCATGTGTCATAAAATATTTATTTCTTTTATCTATTTAATTTAAAATGGTCACATGGTTAGCAGTATCTGTATTATTTCACTTAAAATTTTCTTTATGGCATTTGAATACTTATCATAATTCAGTTATTCCTTTGTTACTTCTACACATTTGTTTTCTTTCCATATGTTTTTTCTTGCCATTTCTTTTTCCATGTTTCATTGTTCTTCTACAATATCAACTCTTTTACAGGAACTTGCAGTCTCTGATATGTTCACTTCAATATAGATATCCTGCTTCTGACATAATTCCAATAATTAATCTGTCAGGATTTTGTACTTTACCTCTGTATATAGTTTATGTATACTCTTATTAAGACTAGATTTTTCTCTCCAAAACATTTTCCGCTCTCAAATTCATTTTTCCACTGATGTCCAATTTATATTTAATATGTTTAATTTCTGTTTAATATTGTATTCCAGTCAATGGACATGGTTTCTCTTGAACAGTTCACATAAACAGGTCCTCTTCATTAATGTTGTTGTTTATATTTTTACAGTAAATGAAATACTCTCTTCTAAAATCTTCTTAATTCTGGACAATCTAATTCCTGGGGGAAATGTTAGTGGTGCAATGTCCTTTCTTAAGAATACATAGGTTTTATTTCTCAGTAGGTACAGTTTCTAAGTTTTGGATGCTTTTGAAAAAATTATTTTTTGTGCCCATTAATGGTGGCCATTTCCAAAACTTGTGTTTATGCACTCTGAGTATTTTAGTGATCTTGCTGTCATTCTGCTTGCTATTTGAACATTCATTGAACTTGTCTCTCTATGCAGCTTGAAGACCCACCCTTTTTTTTTTACCTTTATCATCCTTTCACCAAAATTTGTCACCTGGTCTTTATACTTGGCTGGTTTATTCTGCTCTTCCAGTTCTTCCAACTGTAAATTGAATTCCCCTTGTGGTTAGTTTCTCATTTTTGACTCTCTGAAGTCTTCTAAGGTCTGTTCTCAAATTAGGGATTTAATGGAAATAATCTCTTTACAGTTGCATGCTTAATTCAGTAGCCATGCATAGCCATCAAAAGTTTATTTTCTTGTTACTGTTTCCTGTAAAACAACTATTGGTGAAATTTAATTATTCCTGACTTCAGTGGCATTGTCTCGTAAATATTCAGGTTTCATGTTACCTGAAACTAAAACTCAACAGGATCAGATCATTTTACAAATGTTCGCACGTATCTTTTTTTCTTTATTACTTCACTTGTTTCCTTGAAGAGAATACATTCTTCTATCCCTTGTTTACTAATGTTTCTGGAGATATGGGCTTTCTCAACAGTCTTTAGATTCTCCATGTGCATCCCCCTTTTTCCCTGATTTCTCAATTTCAAGACATTTTCTCTATAACGCCTCCCAGTTCTAGTACCATATAGTGTTTATGTGCTTGTTGTTCAACTCTTTAAATATTTAACTCTTTAAATATTTTTGTACAATGAAACTGACTGTTTGATGGACAACAGGAAAATTACAAACATTTACAGGAAGAAAAGTCAAGATCTGTGTGGCTCATCTCACTGTATCCATAGAGGACATGGGACCAGTCACAGTATTTCCCTGTGCCACCTTTTGCTGCCAGGTTAAATAGCTACCTGTTCTCTGTAGGAACACTCTGTAAAGACCCTCCCATGCATTGTGTTGCAGGAATATCCAGCCTTGCCAGTAGATTCCAGGCTGTTGTGGCTCAAGAGGCTATCCAAAGGTCACACTGGATCTGTTCCACAAGGCCACGCTGTTGGGCCCCCGCTGTGACTTTACACTCCACACTGTGCTTCCAAACTCCTTTGAAATGCCTCCATGGAAGGAGGTATGGACAGCAGACTGTGCCTTTCCCCAGCATTTATAGACAGGTATTTCAGATTTACCTGCCTCCCACTGCCTTCTTCCTTGCTTTCTGACATTATTTCTAGTGTAGTTTTTCCCGAACTTCACTTGGTTTGAAGAGGTGATCCATCCATATTCCACCTCTGTTCTCCTACTACGCATGGGTGGGAGAGGGATGACAGACAGTTGCCCTAGCAATTAAAATGCCCTGTTTGAGGATATGCAGGAGAAGGGCCTTGTCTCTGCCAGGTGCATGAAAAAAAATTGTGTTTTCTTCTGTGAGATTACTTTTCATCCTGAGCCAAGAGGAGGACACTCCAAGACACTGGATTTCACAGGAGGTGGAGATTCTGTCTGAGTTCTATCTGCCTCATTACCGGTCGAGTTCAGCAGTGCTAACCCAGCGTCTCTGGATCTGACGCTCACCTGAAAGGACTAGTGGTAACACTGGAGTTATGACCTGCACGCCTAGGTAAGGGGCAGCTGGGTATTTCTAATTACCTCCTGCCATTTCAGTGGGCAAAGCATTTCTTCACTGTTCCTCCTTTCCTGTCTATTCCTTCTCTTTGTCCTTTTTCTTCATCCTTTTCCCGCTTTACTATTTCCTTGCTACCTGTGTGGACCTAACTTCCACATTATGCTCACTGATCATATCTGTGTGCTGACTATATCCACTAGAATGTTTTGTTGAATTTGTTTTCTGGAATTTCATGCCTTAAGTTGGTTAACAAATAAATTCACTTGCATAAGTTATGATGCAGAAACTCATATTTGGAAGCAAGGGTGAGAAGGAGGAATATGAATTACCCCCTTTAGCAGCAGTGAGTTGTTAAATCAATTTAAACAGGAACCTTGAAAATACTGGGTTTGAAGAAGCCTGTGTAGGACAACTATCACAACACTGTGTCATGGCTGCAGTGTGGGATGATGAACAAATGGACAGTTTGCAAGGTCACCCTGCTCATGGCATCAACTGTATTGCAGCTGAGGGCACAGGAAAGGAATGGCATACTGCTATTGACCATGGCCTGTGTCCTGCTGCCAGGGGACCTGTTCCCTTAATTTCAGAGAAAAAAAACCACGTGAGAGTCAAGGATTTTGCGGCTGTTCCAAGGTGAATGATGCTGTTTTAGTTCCTCTTTGCCAAAAGTCAGTGCCAGAGCTGTTTGTTGTAGTGACCAAGACACTGGGAGATAGCTGTGAAGGTGAAGTGTACATCTGGTCTCAGACGTGCATGAACCTCTGATTAGGACTGTTTGTCACTGTATCCTTCATCAACAGGATGTTTCTTCCTCTTTACTAAACTGCCTCATAAATGCCTAGAAATCAATATCCTGCAGTACAATGGAGAAAATTAAATCCACTTGTGAGAAGCAGTGGGGCTTCTCTTTTTGGGCTTCTGCAGTGGACTGGCTATTGAAAAAGCAAACACTTGATAACGTGTCAGGTATTTTGATTGTTTTGTGGATTTTCTCAGCTTTTTGGCCACGGAATTCCTCGAGTTAGACTGCTTCTTGATATAGGACAAGACAATTAGGTCTTCTTCAGAAGTGTGTTTAGAGCAGGTATTGCTCTTAGACATTTCAGGAGGCAACTATGGCAGAAAGAGGTCAAGGGCAGCCTTTCAGCCACTCGCCAAATCTAGGTAAAGCAACTCAGCAAACAAACTCTCAGAATCCAGAAGATAGTCCAGCCTCTCTCCTCGAACTAGATAAGTTTTAATTATTTAACTGCAAAGTAGCAGCAAACAGATACAATAAATGTTGTCAAAAAATGGTCATGATGAAAAATAATGCGGTTCTACGAACAACAGAGAGGGGGTTATCAGCTCTGTGAAATCTGAACACAGGATTGCAGTGCTCCACATGATTTAATCTGATATCCCAACACATGGCATGCAATAACTTGCTAAAGAACATTGTGGTTTAAACCCTATCCAGACACCAAGCCCCATGCAGTTGCTTGCTCACTCCCTCACCAGCAGGATCGAGGAGAGAACTGGAAGGGCAAAAGCTAGAAAACTCGTGGGTTGAGATAAAGACAGTTTAATAGGGAAAGCAAAAGCCATGCACACAACCAACCCAAAACAAGGAAATAATTCACCACTTCCCATGGGCAGGTAGGTGTTCAGCCATCTCCAGGAGAGCACGGCCCCATCACCTGTAATGACGACTGGGAAAACAAAAGCCATCGCTCCAAATGCCCCCACCTTCCTCATTTTCTCCTTCACTTTATATCCTGAGCATGATGCCATATGATCTGCAATGTCTCTCTGGTCAGTTTGGATCAACTGTCCCAGCTGTATCTCCTCCCAGACTCCCATGCACCCCCAAATTCCTTGCAAGTACCACAATACAAAAAGCAGAAAAGACCTTGACTCTGTGCAAGACCTGCTCAGCCATATCGAAAACATCTCTATATTATCAACCCTGTGTTCACCACGAATCCAAAACTAGTCCCACACTAGATCCCTTGAAGAAAAATTAACTCTGCCACAGCCAAAAACAGCCCAAGCTCTATCAGTATAAATGAAGCAATATCAAGGCAAAGTTTAGCAGATGGTGACTTGGAAACAACTTGGGAGAAACTTGAAGATCAGCGTTTGTCAGTGTCGACCTTTACCTGTTTAACAGGTGCTGTTTACATCTAGTCCTCTAAGGATAGTTGGAGGGCCAGTTGAGGCAGGTTGACCCTCATCTCTGCTGCTCGCTCATTGAGAAGTTACTACAGGCAATATTCCTGGGTTTAGTGGTTTAGAACAGGGGTGGCCTGTCGGTGACCTGAAGGGTCTAAATCACCTGTCAGAATTACACTGTGAGGCTCTGGCCTCATCGCTCCTGCTTTCTTCCCTGAAAGCTCTTCTATCACGTGGCAGCAGTATGGCCTGGTGTCCCCTAGGTCTTACAGCTCAGGGGAGAATAACTGTACCTGCACATGTGGGTTCTTACTCATACACACGTTCTCTCGTCTCAGGACATGGAGCTCAGTCCGTGCTGGACAGCTGATAGATGTTTGGCCATTCAGAGGAAATGATAGCAGATCAAGCTTTTTCTTAAGAGATACGGGTCTTCTGACTCACAGTCTCTTTTACTCATGATGTCGTTTGTTCTTTCCTCCTTGTTTTGTCTGATTTGCTTCAGAAGAAGCACCTTTTTTTTCTTTTCTCTCAAATAAATAGAATGGCACTAATGCTTTTTATTTTATTATTCAATATGTATGCCCTATATGGTTTAATTACACTTTGTGTTTCATAAGATTTAGCTTGTGAGGGTCTGAATTTTGAGAAAGGACTAATTAAAAATAAAATTTGATATTTTAAGTCAGCATTTTGAAACAATTTTTAAAGTCTTGAGCAAGAACAATATAAAAAAAATCAGTGTTAAAAGCAACCTTCATCACTTACACTGAGGCAAAAGGAAAATATTTGTTTAGGTTCAAAGTTTTTCAAAGTTCAGTTTAAATTTGGTCTCTTTAAGCCTTTACTTGATCAATTATACAGTCAGTCTATAAAAATTAGGACATTTTCCCTTTTTACTACTAACACTATATGACTGCGTCTGATCAAAATCATGTATCTTAGAGTCTCAAAATAAAAATTAAGTGTAAGATCTGAACAGCAGCTGTCAAACATGTTTTAAAAAATATGACCAGCCCTGTATTTTCTTAGAGTCCAGCAAAGTCACTGTCTACCTTAGTTTTGTTGTCTTTCAGACTCAAATGCATGTATATATGCCCTTGCCATAAAAAATAATTTGCGCTCTGTTTTGGATACCATTTCATGATAAGAAGGCAAATTTCAAAATTTTTACCATGCTTACTGATTTAAGGGATAGGTATGGCATTTACATCTTTGAGCAATTATCTGTTTCAAACTTTAAGATCAGTGACTTTACATCTGCCGGTTATTATAACTCACACAACTGGTGCAGTGCATGGCTTTGTTTCTACTGGAGAAATTACAGTGTTCTAAATGGATTCTTCTAAAAGATTTTAGTGTATAAAAAGCTTCCTTTAAGTGTTATTTTCTTTATTTTTACATGCTGTTTAGGGAATTTTTTAAAAAATTACACTTAACCGCATTGATATGGCAAAATTATACTGGCTATTTTTTAGTGCAGCCGATGGCTCTGTGACAGGGTATACTGTGCTCCCTCTCCAGCATTGTCTTTTTAAATCAATGTATGCCTATTAGTAAAGGATCATTTCCTTCTGTTATAACTAATGATGACATCAAATATCTGGCCTTGTATTTTGTGCATGATTTTAAAAATCTTTTTCTTCCTTTGATTGCAACTCTTTTGTGTGAATTTCCCATAACCTAAATTTTCAACTTTTTTTTTTTGTTTTTTGCATTGAACAGTGTATTATTGAGTAATTGCACAGAATTTGCATAAACTTTCTGTTCCCTTAGCTGCATTATTTACTTTTGCATTAGCCTTATAGGGAACATTAGTGTTTCATTTATCTCCTACTGCAAACAGTCTTGTGGAGAGACATAAATCATAAGACATCTGGTTATGGATAGACAAAATTTTAGTAACATCATCATAACCCAAGAGTAATGGGTTAATCTGACAGGGCAACTCTGTGTTATGATACACCCTCATGTCTGGATATCCCTTATTGGATTAACTGTTAAAAATGCAGTTTGGCAGAAATTGAAATGTTAATGATTTACAGTCAAAATACTGAGTAGGTATGGTTAAGAAAATAAAAAAGAAGGCAAAATATCTAAGATACTTATTTTTTACTCTTTTTAATGGAATGTGGGGGTTCTTTTCCACTTCAAGACAACACTTTAATTTTTAAAAATTTTTAAATGAAAGAGAAGGAACATCTAAGAAGATTTAAAGATAATATTCTAATTTGTCTGCAAGAGCTCAGCTGACTTTTAAGCCTCCTTAAGTATAAATTTCATCCTGATATGAAACTATTTCTTTTCCATTCCTTCAATTCTCCAACCAAAATATATGAAAACAAGCAATCAAATAAAAATCCACAATTCTTCAGTTGAGGTCCTCAGTTTCAGTTTTAATTTTTTAAAAGTTTAATTTCAGTTGTCCTTTCTGAGCACACTCTATGCAACAAGGAAGTCTTATGCATTAATATATTACTGTGTAACTGTGCATATTCACACAGCTGGTGCAGCAGTCAAATTAGAAGAGAACAACCACGAGCTGCAAATCCTCTCTTATCTCTATTCCTATTACTTAGGCTGGTTTTGAAAATCTGATGCCAGTTGATTAAACAATCCAGATCTCTCCAACCAGGTTTTTCTGTCTTTGATATACTGATTGCACTCTTTCGTGGTCACATCATCCTCTGCCTGACTCACAGGCTGAAAAGCTCTCTTGTGTTACACAGTTCTCTTGAGTCTCTGGATTTGAAACACTTAACATGATTACTACTGCCACTGTTAGACAGCATTGTTTGTGAACAAAATATTTGTCAGCCACTCCCTTATTTCTGAATTTCTTATCCCTAATGGAAAAACAATTACTGAGAGTTTCAAGGGAGTGTTATTAACATTCAGATCGTGGATAGCACCATCCTCATATTCAAATATATTTCTACCTTTCTTTTGTGTTCCAAACTAAAAATAACAGCATTTACATAATATATTTTTAAAGAGTGCAAACTACTTTTAAGTAGTTCGAGCAGTCCTTTCTAATCTATTGCATCCAATTATTGAGAGAAATTTGATTCTTTCAGGGTGGAAAGAGCCTTTTCCCCCACACAGCAGGTTTTTTAGTGGTGTATTCTTTCACATACAAATTTGGTAAGTTGTTCCTCCAGCAACAGAGGCAGTGAAACCCCATTTCACAGATTTGTGCTCCATGTTGCCTGTTGTGATTCCTTGAGATGTCTCAAATACCCTCCCACCAAACCCTACACTTAAACCCCAGGTGTGTCTCCGTGACGAAAGCCATCAGCTGCAAATGGGCAGCACATGCCTTGCTGGTGCCAAACTGCAGGTGCAGTGTTTGCCCGCCTGTATCTGCACCCAGGCTGCCAGGTGGCCAAAGGACAAGTAAGGCTGAGCCCAGGATTCAGCCTTTCCTTCAACAGGACCTTCCCTTGAACCTTTCCCTCCTGCTTAGCTACAGATTTTCATGAAACTTGTCCAAACACAGAATCTCTGAGATGCCTTTCTCTTTCTCAGTGGGTAAAACAAATAATGGGGGAAGTCAGACAGCTTATAATAAACATAAGTTTCATCTTCTTAAGAAATCAACATAAAAAAATATTTCTAGTCTTCACCCTCTTTTTTTCTATACATGAGTTATTTTTGGCTTCTGGATTTTCAGAGACCTGGTGGTTTTCTGCTGTTTATTAGCAGAACTATTCCAGAAAAAAGCTTTGTCATGCTGCTGCTGCTTTTCCTGCTTTATCTTCTTAGACCCTGACAAGCCTTAGCAATGTTTCATTTAGGGTCAGAATGATATAGAAAATCCAAAAAAGCAGTGTCATGAATACAAGTAACATATTGGAAAGTGTCCTGAATTTCAGGTCCCATTCATCCTACTTTATCTTGTAGTGCCTAGCAGTAGTGGAGCTCTGCCTGCATCTGCTTCCCCGTGGTTCCTGTGTAAAAAATGCAGAAGAAACATTCAGGCAACTGAGCCTTCACTACAGTTTTTAGGTCCCTGATAGATTTGGCTACACCAAAGCCCATGTCTGATCAAAGGACCCACGGCATTAATCTAATTTTCCTTCAACTTGGTCTGATTAAGTTATACTAAAGTCAGGTGCTGTAGATCTACATCTTGTCTTTTTCACTAGATCAGAAACAGAGCACAGATCCCTGCCAGTATCTTCTTGTGTGTACTTGATTTTATTTCCTTCCTAGCATGAAAGGTTTCTCAAAATGTTGTCTGCGCAATAGCTCTCTGCTTTGAACGCGGTATATAGAGCATGATGAGTGAGATGGATCAACATGTGGAGAGATTTGGACTCCTCTTTGGTATCCGTTTCCATCTGTCAGAACTGGAAAATAGAAAGTAATGTGAATCAGTTCACATTTAACTATAATCTCCACTGTAAGGACTGCCAGAGATGACTTTGGCACTGTCTGCCTGGGCAGGTATCCAAGACTTCTCGTTGTATGTGTCTTGACTTAAGGAAGCCTCCAGGCACAAGAACCCCAAATGCTTTTGCTTAGAAATGAGTTCCAAAACATTTACCATTGATGTGATCCTGAATTTTGTAAATGTGTTCATTTTTTTCCCTTTTGAATGGGGTTTTTTAATGCTTAAGCTGCCTGATGATATCAAGGAAATTTTACTTGACGTGCATTGAAAAATGCTTAGAAATCCTGCTCTCTCTTCCCCTCCTTCTCTAACTCTTGCACAAGAGAAGACATTAATGAAAAGATCCGTTCTAAAGCAGAAGATAGATGAAAAGATAACTTAAAGTGACCCTCAACTCAAACAAAAGCAACCTCCCTTTTTTCAGACTTATACTCCTAACACTTCACTCTGTTGCTGCTTCAAGGAGAAAAGAAAAAAAAAACACAGCAAGATAAAAAATAGATATTGATTAATTACAAAGCACTCCTCTTATATTACAGTTCTGCCTCACCTCTCCCTTCTATGGATAGTGAATGACTAATCAGGAGATGTTGCAGGTTTCTAGAATGATGAGGCCGAAGAGCTCTGAAAAGTTTGTTCCATTTCACCTCTCATTATGTAGTCTGAGTGATTTGGTAGGATTCATTTGGTTTTAACATAGACCTTGCAAATTAGTACATTTCTTCTATAATGCAAATATTTCCTTAGAGCAAGGCACTGTCACTTTACTATTAACAGAATGGATAGAAAGACATACAGATATGTTGAAATGCATCTATGGTGGCTGAGGGAGGACTCTGCTTGTTGTTATCTACCTACATGATCAGTGAGTGCTGAAATTGAAGGATACCTTGTGAAATCTGTGTGTTCCAGAGGCAATGAAAATGTATATAAACACCAGTATTTTCCTGCTAGGTATCTATTCTTGGCAAGATTGAAATAAAAAATTAAAACAAAACCACATAAACTTACTAAACCTCTGTGTTTTTCAAGTTTAATTGTCATTTTTGGTTTGGAAATAATACATTGAATACTGTTTACATCAATGTTAATGTTATCAAAAAGGCTATAACAGATGTTTCAGCTTGTTAGAAGTTCTACTTACCACAGAAAATCTGGAAGAAAAGAATCAAGTTATAACATCTGTTTTAAGAAAAGTTTAAGACATCCCATTTTTATAATTTAAAATGTTCAAAATTTTCATCTACATTGGAAAATATTTGCTTGCCTACAGTCTAGGAAAAGAGAAACCTGATATTAACTTTGCAAATTTTCATCTAGATCTTTAGTGGTTCTAAATGAACGTGGATAATTTTCTTTGCTAAAGCTTCACTGATTTATATAGTTTGAGGAAGCATCTTCTGTTGTACAATGCCACATGCTACAGAAGTGACACCAAACCACAAGCATAACATTCTAGCCCTATGACATTGCTGGGGTTTTTTCATGCCGTTAATGCAGTGCTCTTTTAAAGCTGGATAACTTAGGTTGAAAATGTCCTCAGGCAATGTAAGGCTACTGTAGCAAAACCTGTGTCATCCCATCTGATCGCCAGAGTATGACTAAGGAAAAGAGGACAAGTGAGAAAATTTCAAAGTTCTGTCTTCACGAGAAGAGACCTTTGATAAAGGTCAAACAGTGCAGAGCTGTGCCTTAACTCTTACTCCAAATTAGTTCTGAGCCTAACTCACCTACAGACACATGCTTTCATTTTTACCTTCCCAGCAATCACACTATCTGCCTAAACCCAGCTCAAGGCAACAGCTCATGAATAGAAGAATTTGCTTTAACATGTTAATATATATAATAGGAGAGCTCTCTATCACAAAGAAATTATTTCTTTTTCTATGTGGTGACTTAAAAATTTGTAAATGTTAATCTCCTTTTTATTTTTAGTAAATACATCAGTAAAGGTCACCCACAGTTTTGAAACATTAATTCAAATTTTAATTTTATTTCATGGCATAGAGAAATGCTTGAGTTTTTTCAGCTTTTGAAAGCAAGATATTGTTTCATTTCTCATTTACTGTCCCTTATTTTTCCTTTTTGTAATTTTCCCCAACCCTTCTAAAATTTAAACTCAATATTAAACAAATGGCTACATTTATCAGTATGAAGCTGTATTTCCCCTGCTTCCCTATTAACACAGACAATAATAATTTAAGGATAATATTTCAAAATCTTAACTCTACCTGAAGTTAGGATGCCTGCCTTGGCTAAATTCTCACTATTTTACCACCAGCTCCTCTGAGCATTGTTTTCCTGCACAAAACTCAAAAAAAAAAAAAAAAACAAAAACTCAAGTAGTTTCCTACAAACCACAAAAAAAGTAATTTTCCTACTGAAGTAAGTGCACTGATACATCATTGAAATAGATATTTTTAAACAGAGTTGCGTGGGATAAAATGGGGGCTTAATGTGAATTAAACTGCTTTTACAGTAGTCAGAGCATAACCTTAGCTAAAATTTTTATCAAACCAATGAAACTGTTAGAATTACTTTTCTTTCCTCCTTAGGAATAATGCAAAAATCAATACATGAGATTACTGCATTATTAGCAATCTTACATTATGTATTCAAAGAGAAAGATTTTCACACAAGTTTCCCTGAATGTGTTGATGAAAGTGGGCTGTAGAGATAGAACATGTTCAGGAATATTTAATGAAGTATGGTTCAAATACTGGTGTCATTTAAAATTAGGAAGACAGAAGTGATCTAATGTAACTTCCTCTTACACTTCAGCTATGCTGCAGCTGAAACAGATGTCTCTTCTTTGTAGGAGAGTAAGAAGGTTAGGGCTTACTCTTGGCATGATTTAAACTAAAAATATTGCGCTTTGTCAGTGGAAAAAGGAGGCTGGATTCACCCAAGGTATCTAAGATGAAGTCTCATGTAATAAAAATAGAAGTTAAGATACAATAATTTTTACTTGAATTTTGTTTGTTCAAGATCTATTTCAACATAAAGGGACATAAAGTGTGTATGTGTGTATGAGAGTATATGCGTATAAAATACTTAACATTCTGATTTTTTTTAAACATAGAATGCTTATTTATACTTCATTCATTATTTTGCACATCCCAAAGCCACTAAAACAAATGTGACCCTCGGCTGAAAGCAAGAAAATTGCATGTCCATCTATAAAACACTGTTTTGCTTGGGGCAATACATCTTGAGCAAGTGTATAGCAAATCTCAATGCATTTTAATATTAAAAATTTAAGCTTGGAGAATGGTCTTATCCGGTTCCCAGGCCCCCTTTGCAGACCTTTGGGGAACATCTTTGCTAATGTATTGAAAATAAGTAATCAGGAGGGAAGTATGTATATATATAATAATATACATTACTAAATGGATAAAATATCTCCAAATACAGCTACGTCGTATTTGATACATATGCCTGACAGCAAAGCAGCCTGTCACTGAAATGGGATCATGTATATTTAATCCTGTCAGAGTTAGCCAAATCCTGCCTGACCAGTGCATCTTTCACTGAACTGCAAAATTCATAAGGAGGGGTGACTCCAGGGTCAGTGTTTCCTTCTCCTGGCTCTTCTCCAGACCTGGGATACCATTCTCAAGGTAGTGAGTCACCCTCTTCTCCTTATACATCTTAATTTTTGTTAAAATCAGTTACAAGTGGTACTATGTAGCTCAGTGTTCCGTGTCTGAAGGCATAATGTTTGTTTGTCATCTTTTCCCCCAACACATAGGTTGTGAATTGGAGATGCGCTGTAGACACAACCTGTTGCAGCAGCGGGAGTGTGCAATAGCAGTAGTTGTATCCAAAACTTTAACCCCTAATTTCTAGAGGCCCCTAAGAACATTATTATGCTCTAGAAATTTCCAAGTCTCAGCTACTCAGAGCTATCAATCTTTTTTTGACCTCCCTCTGTTCACGCTCCAAGCAGACGATAACTTGGTTTTGTTCCCAAGCCTTGCCAAAGCTGTATAAATATGTTAATGTCATGCTGACCTAACCAGATCTCTATGCCTTCTGGCCAGTTAGGAGACCATTTCATTTGCCAGGAAAAAAATTGTGTACACACAGCTTTGTGCAGCATCTGGAGTTACTGTTAAAGTATAATTGGTGAATGACCAGAACTCTTCCGTCCCACTCTCTTTTCAGATTTTCCCCCTATTCTAGGTGACAGCTTGACCTGTTTAGGTACTGCCTTTGTAAGGAACTGTTCAGCTTCTCTATATACTCAGCTCCCTTATTTGGCCCAGATAACATTACTGTATGCATAAAATCCTATTAAAAGCACTTATGAACCTATTACTTCTTAAGATTCTTCCCTTAAATAGCTCACACTTTTTTTCCTTTTCAATAAAATAGCTCTTCCATTTGATTAACCTATACAAGAAGACCCACACTTCTGCAACTTTCACATCCTATCTTGAAACCCATAAATTCTTGCATGGCACTACATTTCTACATTGTTATTTTTCTAGATTCCTTCCTCCCTCCCACTATCATGTCCATACATTTTGTGCCACTCATTTTGCTAGTCTGATTCATGGAATGGCCCTGGATGGATGTCACCTACTTCTCTATTTTGTTCTTTTAATTCACTTATAATGAGCAAATTGTCCTGTCATCGTATTGAAGTTGAGCACACAGGGTCTTTGAGACTTGTCCTGCCCATACCACCTTGCTCTCCTTCCTAATATTGACTTGTACTATGTGTGTGTTAAGAATTTATGTACCTGTTTGTCCCTTTTTGTCTAAAGGGAAAAGAGAAAAACTAATTTTTCTTCCCCTCCCCCCCACCCCCCACTTATTTTTTTTGATGAAAAAGGAGAAACCAGCAGTTAAATATGGCATTGCACATATTTTGGACCAAACCCTGTTCACTTTATTCTCATTTGTATCTTCATTCACTTCTGACAGGTCCTTTCATGTTATTTGATGAGCAGTGTTTGAACTCTGTCAGTCACTACCTGGATTATTAGGTTAAGAATAGAAACAAATAATTATATTGCCATAAAGGTGTCTCTGCAGGGTTTCTTTAAGAAGCAGATTTCCTGATTAAAGCAACTCCTAGCTTCTTTTATTTTTGAAAGGCTTTAAGCAATCTGAAATGCTGCTTTGATTCAGTCATGATAAGCAAGTACATGCAGAAACGTTGCAGTACAGAGCTGCTTTTTATACTGTGGCTTTTTACAAAGGTTTAAATTACTAAGCCTAAATGAGCTTCTTAGAAAAGGAAGAATGCCTCTTGCTTGTCACAGCAACTGTCTTTTCTGCCTGCAGAAGGCAGGACATTGACCTCTACCTGAATAGCCCGAGGTAAGAGGAGTAGCCACTGGAAATTATTTATAACCTGACCAGCTCATTTAGTTTCATCCTCTGAGGCCCTCAGAGTTGAACTGACACAGCAATAATGGCCAGCGAACTTTTGATCCAATTAATTGTTAATGAGAGGTTTGATTAGCAAATAAAGGGCCTATTAGGTTAGCTGATTGTCTTTCTTTTGCAATACCAGAGGTCAACATTTTTTTTTTTTACTGAAAGAAAAGCACACTGTGTACTCTGTGGTTAAATTAATCACATGCTCACAGGTGTTGAGTAAAGTTGATTCAGGAAAACAGTCAGCTTAGACATCTGTCTGTAACCATGAGAATGCCATTGGTATTCCTCATTTTGTTTATGATTGTTTTTTCTTTGTTTTGCTGTTAATTCAACTGCCTCCACCTTTCTGTGCCTGCAAAATATTGCAGTAACCCAACCTTCTCCTTGCCCTGCTTTCCTCCAGACTCACAATTGTCTTTTATTTTAATTATGCTGCCAGAATTCTCAGTCAGTTTCAAATTAATTAATTCTTCATATGTATTTAAAATCTCCCAGTGTATATATGCAAAAGTTATTACAGTGATGTTCTAGTCCTGAAAATTTCCCTCTGAGTTATGACATGCTTCTGTAAAATTACAGTGACTAAAGAGAAACACAAGATTAAGGATAAAACCAAACTACAAATGACACCTATGTAAATTTACAGTATTTTGATCTCAGTGCAGCCATGCTGGATTTATACAAGTCTGTAAATCTGTCATTAACAAATTGATCCCTGTAGAGTAGTTTTTGTTATATGAACGTTTAATCTTCTTTCGTATTATCAATTGTGCTTGGAAACAGAATGTTGCTCACTGTCTCTTCCTTCCAGCCTTCATAATGTAGAGAAAGCCCTAATTAGAAGAACACTTAAATTTGTTGTCAGGCTTTCAGATATTAAAAATCTGGAGATGTGGTTGTCTCTTTTGCAGGGTGTGCTTGTAGTCTTTAATTACATGATCATATTGTGTTTTTCTGTGATTTGACTGATGGAATGGATGCATGAACGGATGTTAGCAAAAGCAGCAAATCCTGAGTGTTTCTTTTCACCCTTGTTACTCAATGAAGGCTCATGACATGTTTTCTGAGTGTTATCCAAACCTTGCCCACATGAAAGAAATCATAATTTTGTGATGATGTGTCCTGGTCATCGTTGTAGTACAAAAGTACATAGCAAACAGTATCAAAAGAAAAAAGCAATGCAGAACAGTGCAGCTATTTCTCTTGTGGTGGTTTGCTTTGTTTTGTTTTAATTTTGCTTGTTGAGTCGTTTTTTATTATTTCTTTTTTTCTTTTACAGGAAAATCTGATATGTAGAAACATTAATTTTATAGGTGTAGGCTGACTGTTCTCCGAGACATGTTGCAATACCACCCAAACGTTGATGTAGTGTCATGAATTGGAGCTTTGCCCTGCACTCTGCAGACTGAGGTTTGCAGCTCTCTCCCACTTAGTGGAACTTCTGAGTGGATGTTCTGACCGGTCAGCAAAAGGCAACAGGAGGGAGCTGTGAAAAAGGTAAACCCCTTTGATGCTGATGGAAGCTTCAGCAGCTTGGTAGTCCACCTGGGCTACCCTGACGCTCTGGTTTTCACTTGTCTGTTTGCAAGCATTTGGCCTGGTTTCTCTGTACGGGCTCTCTGTTCCCTAGCTGCCTACTAACAGAGCACAGCTCTTACCAATGTAAATGTGAGAACCCAGCAAATTTGCAAATCAGAGACCCATAAAATGAACAGCACATAATGAGTAACCACCTGCAAAAAGTTTGGTTGAAATGACTAGACCAGTCTCATTAACGACCAGTATGACAAGAGGCAAGGTTTAATCCAGTCCTCTAAGGCTGCTTTAACCACAAAACTTCCTGCAATCTTCTCTGATCCAGTAATTGCTCAGTATCACACAAAGTGGGGGTTAGATAAGGTTGCTCGTGCATGGAGACCTTGATTTTGCATAGGTTTTGCTTTTGCCTGGCTTTTCTAGGTTCACATATTTCAGTTATAATTCCTAGACCTTTGCAATGAATTAAGACTTAGATCTTATGTCTGTCATTAGCTGAACTAAAACCTCTTAGACCACTGCACAAGCCTCTATCATGTCTGACTACAATCAGCAGTAGTGAGGTTTTGTCCTTTGCATAGAGACGTTCTCAGAGGTAAATGAGGCCTACAGTTTGCCAAGGGCTTTCACAGAACTATTTTTGACCTCTAAGATGCACCTGAGGCCCTGGGAGCCCTGATTCTTTCCCAGCATCTGATGGGAATCCTCCTACTTCCCTGACCTAACCAGCCAGAGGTCTTCTGTCTCCAACTTTGTCAGACTTTAGCAACACTTATCCTTTACTTCAGTGTCCTTCACTGCACTCCTAATCCTGGTTTTAGTACCTATCTTCCCTTCATCCACAGTCTTTCTGTATGATCAGTGTCTGTCTCTATTTCTGGTCACCCTGATTGCTCTTTTTAGCTACAAATAGAAAATATTCTTTACCTGAAATTATATGTGAAGCTTTACCCATGTGTGTGCAGGCAGAACCTCACAGGCACATGTGCAGCTATAGACGTGCGCTCAATGGTTCAGAATTCTTACAGCCATAAGTAACTGAAAACAGCCTTTAATAATGAAAAGCAGGATAATGTTATCAGCTTGATGTATAATAGTCACATATTTTCTCAGGGATATAAAATTCTATTTTTATGCATTTTGCATAATGTCTCCCTTTGCACACACCTCCAGTGACGAAAAAAGGTATGCCAATGGGTACAACCAGCATAGTGGTCTTGCAGTTTGGATGGTAATTAAAAAGGAAATTGCAGAAACTAATTTTGTTTCCTGAGAAACTAATGGCAAAATCACCAAAATATTTGACTGGGTAGAAAAATGCTCCGTAAAATATAAAATATGAAGATAGATAAGGAAGAAATATGTGTTAAAAACTATGATTTTATAATGGAAACCCATTGGTAGTTGTGCAATAACACAGGTGCAGATACTTGAAAATAACTAATTGAGTCTGAAAGATGCATTTTAAGTTGAGCTGTCAGTTGAAATGGAGCATCCAAGAAACTGAGAAAGGAAGTCTGTTTAAAACAGTAAGCTCTGAATAATTGTAAATTCTCATTGCATGAGATGTGGCATGGCCATCAGAGTTTATGAGGAGATCAGTGGGATAAAAGGGAGGAAAGTATGCAAAACAGACACATTGTTCTGCTGTGTTTGGACCACCTTCATCTCAAACCATATCAAACTTGCTTTAAGGAATGTTTGGTAAGAGTTTTTGGATGGCTAAAACCAGAAGCCTGGAGAGCCTTGGAATCTGAAACCCTTATGAAGTCACATTACTAACACAGCATTTGCTGACAGCCTTCTGACGAAATCTCTGTCACAGACTTCCCACATTAATCTCTGTGCTTCAGACCTCATTTAATTTCACTTCAGATTGAGTCTGTTTTGGGCACAATCCTCCTCCTCTCACATTTTTTTTTGCTCACTGTTTTTCAAAGTACTAAATAAACATCTGGTATTATAGAAAGCTAGTGTGTAACAAGAAGGAAAATAATTTTAAAAAGGGAAGGGAATCACTATTACAAAGTTATTTGGTTAACAGGGTAAGCAAAAACTGAATGACATAAAAATGTATGTCTGCACAAATAAAAGAAACATAGTTAGCTTTCTAGCTTTTGATTGACATAATTCCTGTTTTCTGCTTGCGGCTGTATATTGTTTGGATACAAATCAGTAGAACTTTTTTCCCCCACAGAATAGTTTTATTCTTCTTCAAATCAAAGTGAGCAGTGTTTTTAGCTTTCTGTCTGAGGCTTTGTGAAAATGTTGACTATAAGCAAAGGGATCATTAAATTCTATATTCACTTCATAGGTCAGTGTAGCAGCTTCCTTGCATGTGGTATCACTATAATTTTTTAAAAATTAAGACACAGAAAAAATAACACAGAAGTAAATGTGATATATTCTGTTTAAATTACTGTTTCATTGTTAAAATTTGTTTCAGATTTCCCTAGCCATCCTATAAAGTGATATAATCTCATAATTAAAATGTCTAATTTATTTCCTTGTGTTCCCAATATTGTTGAAATTGGCCAGTGCTACTCTAGGTGCCAAAGCTCTAACAGACTCCAAAGAAACAAAATAGTTTGTCTGATTTTGTGTTCAATTATCATTATGCTAATAGAAAAAAACATTTAACTTAAGATGAGAGAATAATCCCATTACAAAACAATTTCAGTGGGTAAATGAAAGGATGATTTATAGAAATCAATGTTTGGAATATAGACATTCAGAAAAAAAAAGAGACAGTTTCCTTTATATAGAGAATAGAACCTGATAATGAGTGATTTATGTTTGGACCAGTTCCAGTAACTTCTCAATCCACTGGAGAGTTTCCAACCTACTGAGAGGATGAAATGAGAGGGTTTATGAAGGGAAATGAAAGATGTGCTGTGTTATTTATGAGAAGAAAAGGGGATGGAAGGACCAGTACACATTTCATGTAGGCATTGTAGTGTACGTTGTGTACACATCACAGAATGTTTTTCCTCAGTCTTTCCAGAGCCACAGATGAGCAGATTCATAGGCAATTGGAGACTTGATTACACAGATTACAGTGTGAAAATGATATGTTTTGGCTGTTATCATGTATGGGTAAACATGAGCTATAAGAGAATAAACTCCAGGCAGATGCACATTGGTGTATTCAGAATCTCAGTAACCTCTTGATGCCTTGATAGTAGGTGATTCTTTGGACTGTGTATGAATGAAATACATTCCCTCCTGATCTAACATAATGAAGTACTCTTGACTCATTACTCTCTGAGATTTTTAGAAAGTTGTGAATTATATGGAGAACAGGTTATTCACAAAGGCTAATTCCCATAGTCCCTCGATGTAAGCAAAAAAGCATCCCTGAAGGAACCACCAGAATTAGGTCCTAAGTTCAGATGTGCAAAAACACTTCCTTGAAAAACATCTGTATCAATGCAGACTGGAGAGTTTCCTTAAGAGGAAGGACCCCGCAAGACTAATGTGCATCCTTGTGGATGACCCCCAAACACTGCACAAAAATGCAGTCTAATAGATGAAACAATTATTCCCAGTGCTTTCAAGTTTTATTCTTCATATTCACAAAAAAAAAAAAAAAAAGTTTTAGACATTGAAACTTCATGCTCATCATCCAGCCCTTTGATTCTTACAAAATTTAGTTCTGTGGACATGCTGAAAAACCCAAAAACTTGTAAAATACAAAAATGCAACACACCTGAGAAACGAATAAACATCTTTTCATCTTTTTATTTTCTCTTTTGTTGCTACAACATGAAATTTTGCACCCTGAAAAATACTACTGCTCTCCAATTTATTGAATATGCACTTGATATTTCTCTCCTGATGTGCGAAGAGATCCATATTCATATTTATTTTGCTCTAAATTAGCCACTCGCTTATTGACCCTAAATAGTTATCATCTCAGCTGGAAATATATTAGAGTTCTAGTTGCCAAACAAATATTCAGCAAAAGATGAATAAAAGCATATGGGGAGGAAAAACCCACAAAGTTTTCACTGCCAATATAATGGAAGGCATTCTGGCGGACAGCCATCTGCACCCGCTGAACAGAGGGATCCTGGGATGACATTGATCGATTTAACAGTAGGAAGGTATTAATGATATTCAGCACTGATGGCTGAGCCACTTCACACTCATTTGCATTTCCATTCATCATCTCAGCATTTATCATTATGAGGCGAATGCCAGAACTAATTAAAGTCTGGGCTAACAGGGTGACATGGGAGTCCAGCCACTACTTATACTGAGGAAATATGGGAAACTTTCCAGCAGGAAGTAGACCAACCTTACACCAAACCCAATTAACTTAATTCCTAACTAAACCATTTGAGGGTCCTTCATTTGAATAAACTAAAAAGCTGGGATTGATGTTACACCATGTCTTTTTCTCCTTGTGCTCTAGTAGTTTCATGACTCAATAACATTGTCTGATGTAGACATTTGGGAGATTTCCTTAATGTGACTCCACTCCTCAGTGATCCCCTCCCAATTTTGTCACAGGAAGCACAGATACTATCTCAGATTCTGCAATAAAAATTAAGTTTTAAACCTAAATTCTAACATAATTTGATCCTGAAGAGGCTTAAAAGGTATTGTGAATATCCCAGTAAAAAAAGAAGACACTCAAAAGCTGGAATATACAGAAATCTATTGTTTATGTAATAAGGCTAATAAATTACCTCTTCAAAGAGAAATGAAAATTATTTTTATGTGCTTTCTAGCACAAAAATATGAAATATTTCTTCTCTGCAGGCAAAGACTTGCTTGGCACATGACAGACAAGCTGTCCTATTAGCTGCATTGAGGCAACATGTGAGCAAAATGATCAGGATATGTCTTGGAAAGTTTTGGTTTCAAGAATCTCCTTGCTGAGAGCTGGGAATAATCATAAGGATATATTTTATCAAATTCCACTTAGGTCAGGTCTCTAGCACCTTTAGGTTCCTTTGAAACATCCAAACAGAAAGAGCAAATGTGATAGGAGAAAGGTGTGGTAGCACAGAACACTATAGAAAATCTTTGCAAGTAAATTATTACTTTTAAATTTTTAATTTTTTTTCCAAATATAGGTAGAAAAGTAATCTTTTCAAATGTGGATTTTAGTAAACATTATCTTTACTAATGGTTCTATATGCTGTTTTATATTTCAAAGCAATATTTTGTTTTTCTTTCTACATGCATAAAGAGACATTTGATCTAGGGTCTGGGTGACATAGTACCACTTCATAGCCCAAGGAATTTCTCTATTAGTAAAATAAATACATACCACCAGGTCAAATATCTAGTTCCCATGTCCACAGCAAAAACTCCTCAGTTTTCTGTCTACAACACACGTAGAAGAAAACATGTTTTTTATTCTCTTTTTCAAAAACATTAATGGTTTTAGAAAAGGTGCAACATCTTTGTCTGTCTAGTGATATCCCTCCGTGCATATCCACACATACAAGAAAAGGCCATGCTTCTGTGGAAAGCCTGGGTCTCTCCAATGATGCTTCAAAACAGTTGAGAGATTCACAGATTAAAATCAAATTTTCATAAACCCTTTGGAAATTTAATGAGGAAAATAGTGAGCCTGTAGTCTTGGTGAATCTTGGTGTATCTCCTTCTAAGAGGAAACAGCGTTTGGTCATACCAAGTTTTTAGTGATTTCACTGCATAGGTTCACCTGGAATGCGTAAAAGTCAGACAGGCATGGATGAACTGCTCAGGCTCTTTTTACCAGGCATTGATGAAAAATATAGGCATTTTATAAAAGCAGAATGAAGATATGCAGGAGATAATTTTCATTTTCTTTTCAGGCTGGCCAATTTTAATTTAGTCTTCCTTTGTGGTAACAGCTTTGTCCTGTTCCTGACATATATTTCTGAACCATTCACATGGCCAGGCAGTGTGTAGCCTGTAAAAAAGATCAATGAACAATGAAGGGTTAGATTATATTGACTTAATGTTGATTAGTTTACACTGAGTTGTCTGCTGCAAAAGATGTCAGAGCTTTTGTAGTTCATTAGCTCCCATCAATTGAACACCGGCTTAAATTAGTACATGAGGCTCTTCTTTTCTGTAATGTAATTTCTACTTGCATTTCATGCTTAGTTTTCCTGTCTGTACTTTCACGTGACGGCTGTTACAACATCTTTCTCCATGAGAGAAAAGAAAGAGCCTGAAAAAATCAGAATGATTGCCAGGTGAGTTCCTGCTCATTTCACCTAGGGAAGTTATCCCACTTGCTATGATCAGTAAGATCTCTGACACCAGTTATATCAAAAGTGTTATTCACCTGAAACATCTTGTAATCGTGCTGGGAAATGACACCTCATAATTTAAAAAAGTATGACTTTACTAAATGATACCCTTACTGTCAGAAATCCAGTTGCATATTTTGGAATTTGTGATCACAGATCTGAACAAATCTGGATTCCATAAAAATATTTGCTGTTATCAAAAAAGTGTCAGAAATTTGGTTCTGAAACATCTCTAATAGATAGTGCTAATAATATCATTTTTTTGTCTTTGAGGAGAGTGAAAGAGCAGAGATTTAGAAACATGGGATGGCTGGGGTGGGAAGGGACCTCTGGAAGCCATCTGATCCAACCTCCTTGCTCTAGCAGGCCCACCTACAGCCAGTTGCCCAGGACCATGTCCAGGAAGGTTTTGAATATCTCTAAGGATGGAGACTCCACAACCTCTATGGACAACCTGCGCCAGTGCTCAGTCACCCTCAGTGTAAAAAACTTACTCCTCATGTTAAGGAATAAACACAACAGAACAAGAACAGGTTTTTATACTTATTTTTGTCAAGCAGCAGGAAATTTTCTACATGCTGGCCAACCTTCCAGCTGTGCTCTGTGGCAGACTCCTTCCACCACCATTACCACAGACTCTGAAATATGTTAGAAAAGGATGAAGGTTGCTGCCAGAAATACAAAAAGTGTATTGCACAAAACTGGTTTTGGCATGATTGATCCAAATTGACAAAGGAATGACTGCTAAAAAGAGAGCCCATAGGAAGTAAAATAAGGCAAAAATTAAAGTTTGCACTCAAAAGTAGAACTATTTATAAGATATTTAAAATTTTATATATTTGAGCTTTGACTCATAACTTCAGTGTCATTAATTATAAGTTTGCAGAAAATAATTTTAGTCCACTTGGAACATCTTTGTCAAAATGTTGTTGATTTGGGGTTCTATGGAATATTTTGATTTCAACATAATTTAGTTTCACTGTCAAAACAAATGCCAATATTTTATTTCTTCTGAAATATCCCAATCTTAACTTAAAATGATAAAAATAAGACTCCTTATGTTACTAGATTCTCGAAAACAGCATTATTTCAAAATCTCCATTATCTTAAGTAATTTTTGACCTTCAGGAAGTCTTAGTGTTACTAAGAAAAGAGATACCATAGAAATATAGAATTGTAGTTCCATCTATGGACTCTACACAAAGCATATCATCATGCGCTCTGTCTTTGGAAAAGTTTTTGGAGATTTTTGGCCAAAATTCTAACAAGAGAGCCAAGCAAAAATTAATTATGATTACAGAAAAAACCTTCTCATGTAGAAAGGAAAAATACCTAAAAATCTGGAGTGATCATAATGATGTCTCTTAAATCTTCTTTTCCACTCCAATAATTTGAACTAGCCAAGAAACTTTCCACGTTATTGATGCAGGAAAAGTCTTACTCTGTGCACCTGCATCACCTCATTATCATTCTTCTTGTTCTCTTCCACTCTGTTCTTCTGACTGGTAAACTCATGTGCCCATACATGGTAAAACTACATGTGCATATAATGGAGGGTAGAAATTATTTCTTATCATTACCCAGACAGGCAAAAAGACACCAGACACAGAAACAAAAACATATGGTCATATAGAAACCACCTTGATTTTAACTTCTTTGCTCAATGATATGAATCAAGTAAGACAGTGCAACATGAATTCTGGTCATCCAGAGAATGACACATAATAGTTGTAGATAAAACTGATTCTTATTCTGCTCCTGTTTGTACACAAAAAATCAGTGAAGAACTATAATTTGGACATTTCAATCAAATTTCAAAAGAAAAGGAAAAAACAAAAACAGGATATCAGGGATATTAGATTCAAAAGCTGATTGCAATTAATGAAATTAGGATTAAAACCACCAGAAAGTAGAGTTTTTATTTTCTTTTAACAGAAAGAACTACTGCTAATACTGTTTTAATAGGAGCTTTACTAGGCAGTAAAGGTGCAATTTTTTGGTGATTCATGTTTCTTGTAAATCACCTTGCAAGGTACCACCTTTAATGTAAGCATCTGATACAACCAGAATAAAACTGGTGGTCAGTCTGATATTAACTATACTTGTGGCTGCTATATCAATTAATCTCAAGATAAGCATACAGTGTCTTGTCTAACAGAAAAACATGATGGCTATGTTAATGAATTTATTATGAGTTTTTTAAACAAGTATTTAAATGCCCAAGTCCTGGGTTGCTTTTTTTTAACTTATTTAATTGTTACATGTGGCTAAAAGAAATACAGGTATAGATAAATACATTACTATAGAAAATGCAATAAAACTCAAAAAAACCTATGATATGTCATACTGGTTTCATTTTTTTTTAAACTTAAATTCTTAAACAATTAAATATAATGAAATAAAGAAGTTTATTTTGTTAAAGGAGACTTTTATACAACACAATCTAAATAAGCCTTTTTCTATCTCTTCTAAAAATAAGCTCACAGGACAAAGGACTGAGAAAGTTGGAGGCTTTTTTTAGGGTAGTCCTGAAAATAATCAAATACACTATCATGCCTGAGCTTCTCTACTTTAAAACACAGAGTTAATTCATGAAGTGAATTTTTGTATGTGTTTTCAGGATCTGGCCATTTAAAAGGTTTCCATGGAGAAGTAATCAGAATTGTTCTGTATGATGATATTTATTATTCATGGTCCTACTCTAGCAGTAAAATAGCTAATAAAACAACATACAGCAGCAGGCATTCTGTGACTCTCTTGTAATGGATAAGGACTTCAGATTCACTTGTGAAAGACTCTATTCCTCACTGTGTTCATGGTTATGCACTTACAGGAACACACAATAAAGATTATTTTTTATCTCATTTTCATAATCTTTTATAGAGTATAAACACCATAACATAAATATGAAATATTTCCCTTCTGGAAAAGGGAAATACAGTGCAGTCCCAGTAAAAATAAGCACAGCAATTATCATTTTAAAACCAAACTAGCCAGATTGGCTGATAAGTGGTACATCTTCTCAAGGTATGAAGCTGAAAATACTCCTGGAAGATACTGCACTCAGGTTCTTGTGCAGTCACTGTAGAAAGATAAGGAAATAATAACAATAAAAAAAATTATAAAGTTTGTCCCCTGGGGAAAAAAAAAAAAAGAAGAAAAAGAGAAAGAGAAAGAGAAAAAAAAGAGAGAAAAGAAAGAAAGAAAGAAACAAAGAAAGAAAGAAAGAAAAAGAGAGAGAGAAAGGAAAAAAAAAGAAACAACTTCCAAGAACTTGTTTTCCCTGGTTCCTTTTTTATGATAAGGGAATAGTTTTGTGAACACTGTCAGCCTTATGCCATATGTTCCAGGAACTAGGGACCCTTGAAGAAGAAGAGGCTTTTGAATTATTGATCAATGATTAGCAAATGCAATCGAAATTGTAGACTTGACGTTGTGCAGGGATTCATAATTTATGAGTGGACAAAATAGTAGGTAGCAGAGGTAGTGGTAGGTGATTTCAGCCCCCATATTGATTACTTAAAACAACAGGAGGTAAGTGTAGTGTGACAGACAGAACAAAAACTGACAGCTCACTGCCTGTCCATCACTACAGACTGGGCACTGAGGGAATAAAGCTTACTGTAGAAGCAAATACATTTCTATTGTGTGTCTTTGATCATTATGCTGTTCCACTAGACCAAAGGACATATTTGTTTATAATTTATGTATTCCCTTACTATAAAAGATTGATAACATCCTATTAGATACCGTAGTATCTAAATATCTGGATAGTTTGTACCTGTAACAGCTTGAGATGCAATATTGTGGAACATTTGCATAGTCTATCAGCAACGGCAAAAACCTGGGCATGGAAAGGAGAAGAGGTGTGTCTGGCACCAGCCTAGAAGTCAGCTCTGTTTTCTATCCTTTGCTGTGGTCTGCCAGCTCTTCTTGGGCTGCTGTAATTCTTCCTTACAGATCAGCTCTCGAGAATACTAACTCAGAAACAGACCCATCCTGTTAAGAAAAAAGCAGTTTCCACCTGTAATTCCATGGGTTGGTGGAAGAGGAGTAAGCGGGAGAGGGGAGTCATCCAGTCTGCAGCTCACAACTGCATGATCATTTCTGCACCCAACAAAGCAATCTCTGTGTGTATCAACAGAGACAAACTTCTTCATCCTTGAAGAGCTGAAAGAAGTCTAGGACTGCACCAAGTGATTTAGTGGCACTGAGGAAGGGTCTGGGACTTTTTGCTGGTAAGTTACAGCATATTTGGTTAGAATTGTGCTGCTACAAAACCCATTCAAAGTCATATGGCTGGCTTGTCGTCCTCTGATGCTTCACAACAGGGAGAGGTGTGTCTGAACAATTATGTTCTCTTTTCTACTACCGTAAGTCAGCATGACCCCAAAAATTATACAACAGCTTTATTAAAAAAAATTAAAAAGGGGAAAAAAGTCAAAAACCTCAGAAAAGTGATTTGAACAAGTAGGCAAGCAACAGAAGAGCAGAAGTTTCCTGCATTAGGACAGAAGCTAGAGAAAACCAGAGAGAAATTGCAAAATTTTAACTCTGTTTGAAATTCCAACAGAGCCAAAGCCAGAGCCTGTGCCTGCACTCACCACGATGATGTCCATCACCCAACACCTGTCACCCTGCTGTCCTCTGAATGCTCCTGGTACCATCAGCAGTGAATGCTTAGACTGTGCCGCAGCCCAGAGAAAACTGTGCTGCTTCAACTTCACCACCACCTGTGAGAGCATCCATTCCAGCATCCAGAGAGAAAATCCTCTGAAAGATTTGAGGACTTGTTGGGACATTGGGTTGGGGGTGTTTCTGATTGCTATTGCTGTTTTTTGTGTACTTGGTTTGTTGAGACATTGGTCTTTGGGTGCTTCTGATAATTTTTGTTGTTTTGTGTATGTTTAGTTGTTTGGGCTATTGAGTGTTGGGATCCCTGGGGGAAGCCTCTTTGTTTAATACAGAAATGAGGAGTTGTGGTAGCTGGTGAGCACACCTTTATGTTAAGGCGACCATAAGGCTTTTCCCAGGATGCATGGTTCTGTTAAATTAACCTCTTCCAGTCTGAATTTCCTGGTTGGCTACTAGCCTCGATCCTTCGTCACTCAGGGCTCTTCCATTGGTCCCCGCTTCCTGATCCCGCCTTTCCCTCTGCCCCGGGAAAAGCCCTGAGTTAGCCATTGTATTCATATTTGCCTTTCCATCCTTCCACAGTGAGGATGAGATAAACTTGCCTGCTGGAATGAAGGCAAAAGCAAAACTCTTCCTGACTCTTTGCTACTGACTGTAATACTGAACCTGCCCAGGCATCTGAGGGGGCATGCAGGACCCCACGGAGCCAGGCAGGAGCGGTATTAACCAGATGTCTGTGAAGAGCTGGGATGTGGACACAAGATGATGTTGACTGTCCGCAAACAGAAGCATATATAGGAAAGTGGACACTGGGAGTGAATTATTTAAATCACAGAAAACTGGAGGATAATTCAAGGGAGGTTGAGTGATGAGTGTGGCCTGGGACTTGTACCTAAAGACAACTCTTACCAACAGTTTGGTTTTCAAATTTAGTTTTGTTAATATGCTCTGTTGAAAAATTTTTAAGGAAAATGAGACCTATTTCTCACCTGGAGCAAATTAAGACAGTGCTCAGGGATTCATGTAAATAAATAATTTGCCTGATGAATTACATTCAAATACCATGAAAGTCCTATGCTTTTATGTAAGCAACACCCCACAGTGTGACCTCATAATCCAAATCATCATTAGGGTAATGGCCATAGAAAATGGACCTTATGCAGGAGAAACCACCTAGTTCTGATGACAAACACTTTTGCCTTTAATGACAACAGTATTTTTAGCTGGCGGAAGAGCTAGAAAAGGTGGAAGGAATGAGTCGATTACTCGAGCAATGAAAGTTACCCAGGAAAGTTTTCAAGGGAGAAAAGGTATCTCTTTCTGTGCATGCTTGTAGAGGAAACTGCAACAGGAAAGAGACATTCCCTGGTCCTAGCAACTGTATTTTTTTCACAGCAGCTGGCAGAATGCGTTCCCACTTTCCTGCATCAAGTAGAGCTTTGAAAATTCCACTTCACTTCAGCTCTACACAGCTTGTGACACTGCTAATGCCTTTTGGAAGCGGGAGATTTAACCAACTTCGTCAGTCTTCATCACACATCTTCCAAGGAAAAGCCATCATAATTAGAGAAGTCTGCGACTACAGATTTAAATGAATACAACTTCCAATGAATACAATTTTGTATGAAATGCTTTTATAAGAATAATTAATTTTTAAAATAAAAGTAGAACACATTTAATAAAAATAACATACATTCTTTCAGATAACTGAGATTTCTTGCTTAAATTCCATGTTAATCCTACAGCATAGGATTCAGGGGTGCAAGTGAATAAGTAAAGACAGTATTAAAATGAATATATTTGAAAATCTGTTAGAGTGGGCATGATTCCCTTATAATAAGATGCTACTACAAATTGCAAATTTTACATTTAAGACATTCCAGCTTTAAGTGTAAAGACATATTTTACATAGAAGAGCCTTGTTTTTACTGGAGAAAGGGTCTGCGTGAGTTGAAGATGAAGGAAATGTTACTTTTTCTTTATTTATTTAAAAATAAAAGCAAATAAGAAAGTTTGTCCTTCATAAGCCTTGATGATCCTCTTAACACCTTTATTGCTTCATGTTTGGGGAGTGGTATATTCATCCCAAACACATGTTATTTAAATCCTACAGAGTAGCATAACATCCTACATTATACCTTTTTTATTCTGTATAGTGGCACTAGGAATGATGCACTGTCAGGATTTCTATATCTTCATACAGATAATTAACTTCCCTATAAGATATATTGCATGAGTTTGGCAGCTGCTTCAAAATAGTTATTGTTTGTAGAGTAAATGAGTTTTCATGGTTTGGCTGGTTCGGGTTTTTTATTTTCCCATAGGAAACAGAGGATAAACAAAATGAAGCATCATAAGGATAATGTGAGATGATTTATAATTATTTCTGATAAACACTGCATACCTGGAGCTGCATGAAATTCCTTCTGCCTCTCCTCTTGACTGATTACAGTCTACCCACCAGCCTGTATTTTCAGAGTACCACCTGTCTCTTGCCCCTCACAGGTCTCCACTCAGTTTTACATGCTGATGACCATCTTCTCCCTTTGTCAAGTCTGCAACAGTGATTCCTCAGGTTTTCGTTCAAAGTCCCTAAAAATGCAGGGGGAAATGCATGAGAGCGGTTGTTTTACATTGTGCTAGTCACCAAAGAAAGCATTACAGGGAAACAGAAGTTTACAGTCATTTTGGTGAGACAGCAGAGTGATTTTTTTCACGGGTCGTATGACAGTAAGTGAATTAGAACAAAAAATTGACAATAAGGAAATTTAAGAGTGAGGTTTTTCCACAGTTAATAGAAAGGTGAAGCTCAATTAAAATCTCACTTTATTGTGATGTGATTAGGTTTGAATTAATAACTTACAAGAAATATATTTTTTAAAAATTTCCATCCCTCTATACTTTGTGGAGTATCAATGACAAGATCAGATTCCTTGAATGTATATATGCTGTTCAAAAGCAGTAGCAAAACTTCTAATTTATGGGATGAACACAGGTAATTCTTTTTGCCTGCATAACATTCCATATTCACTCTCTGGAAGTGATGAGAGACTGAGACTGGTTGAATATTTCACTTGCATGTCACATGACAGAGTCTCACAGATGAGGCACATGCTACTGTTTTTGTTCCCTGATTCACTGGGTGAAAAGCGCATCTAACAGAAGTGCGACTGAGTTTGAACCTTATGTATTATGACTGTGAGAATGCGTGACTGTGACATTCTCTTCTTGCAAACAGTTGTGTGTATGTGTATTGACCAGAAACCAAACAGAGAGGAATGTAGGAACTGGGAGATGGAATTCCTTTCTCCAGACGTTGTGGCAGACTTACTGGCTTGCCTGGTTTGCTCTGGTGGTGGGGAGTGGAGAAAAAGTCCTGAAAATGCAGCCAGAAAATTAAAAGGCAAAAGCAATTTTTTATGCCAAAAGGGCACCTCATCCTGAATGCAATAACATCACAGACCCCATGGTATGAAGGAATCTCAGAAGAGATGACCATCATTGTTTAAATGAATGTCTATATAATAGGTGTCTGGAACTGGTTTTTATTTAAATATTTTTGCACAAAATTGGCAGCAATAGAGGCAAAACCAGACCACATTTATATATATTTCTCACACATCTTTTAGGTGCTTCACAATATGATGGGATACTGACAGTTTCAGAGGAGCAGCTCTGTCCGAGTGATTTTCCTGTGAAGCAGAGAAAACTAAGTAGCCAAAATATCACAGAATGACATAATCACCAAAAGGGTAGTGTGGGAAAGGAGGTCATCTCACAGTAGGTCTTCTGGTCCAACCTCTCTGCTCAAGCGGGGTCATCCTAGAGTAATTGCATCCAGGTGGTCCTTTAGTAACTCCAGTGAAAGAGATTCCACAACCTCTCTGGACAGCATACTCCACTGTGTGGTCACCCACAAAGTAAAGAAGTTCTTCCTCGTATTCAGGCGGGACTTCCTGTGCATCAGTTGTTCTTGGCAACTACTTTCGGAATCTCTTGAAATGAAAGGTGAAAGTATTTTACTTGTCCTTTCCTTTCATTCCCTGGAGTGTATACAAAAAATTGGCATTCTAAAGATAATGTATGTGTTTACAAATCCACGAACTTATATAACCCATGTTTACCCATCGACTGTGTAAAGTTCTAGGAGATGTTTTTGAAAGAAATTCCAGTAATTTAGGTAGAGTAAAAAGAGTTAATCTCTGAAATATAGCCAATGTGCCTGTGAAAGTCCTGGTGCTTAGAATGCATGATAACCTTAAAGGTATACAGATGAAAGAACAGGCTAATTGTCAAGATATTCTCTCACTCACTATCTAAAAGGGAGAAAATTATTTTCAGGTATACAAATTACTATAATGTTTCCAGTTTAGGGCAGATCTAACCAGCAAATAGAATGAAAAAAGGGGCAATCACTTTTCTCTACAAGTCAACAAAGTACTTTCAGTTTGTTTAGGAAGAAGCTAAACCATGTATTTGGGGAAGTAGAACCAAGTATCTTGACAGAATCTGGTGATTTGCATAAAGTACATAAAGCATTTTTAATGGGTTTGCAAGGTTTTTTATAAAAGGAGGATATCATCAGCATTTTATGTTATGTAAAATTTCTGTTTAAGAATATACTTAATTCATCTCTGTATAGTAATATGAAATCCTGTGTTTGCATAAATGCACTTTTTTTCCCAAGAATGAAGAAAAATTATATTTAAGTTCTGCTTGATGACTATAAATCAGGACAGTAACTTTATTACCTTTGGTCAGAAAAGCATCTATTGGGGAAGTATTCCTGAAAGATTTACTTCATTTAATATATCACTTCTTTAGTTATAGAAATAAATTCGTATCATATAAAATAAGTTGAGTGAAAGTACTGATTTTGAATTTGTTTATTATTTTGGAGAAACACTGTAATAAACCTATACAGCAATCTTTACTGTGTTCATGAGACAAGCCTGTTAGTCAGTGTAGAACAAAATAGCACCTATGGGAAATAAAAAGTATGGCTAAAAGGAGAAACTCTAGTTAAAGTTTTTAGTTAAAAAGAAAGTGACTCTCCTTATTTGGTGAAAGCTTTCCAGGGTAACTAACATTAGAAAAATTACATTTTTATTGAAGTGAGAGTCACAGAGACTTTAAAATTATTTCAACCTGGTGAGATGGGACAGTAATCCAGGTGATGGATTAAATCCCATATAATGTAAATACAGTTTTTATATCTCCTGAGAGTAGCTAGACTTTCAGACTCACTTATTTTGACTCTTGAACATCCTTCCTGGCTATTTCTTTCTTTTCCAATCTAGAAGTGGACCTTTTCTTTGAAGGGCCTGTGTTGAAGTGCTCACTTTTATATTGAAGTGCAGGCAGTTCAGCCCGTAATAAACGTGAGCCAGAAACAAATTAAGAGTTTGCTAAAACACATTGCAGCAACCCCACCATCCCAAACCCTGATAGTTTGAGAGTGAGGAATAAATGACCCTGCTGAAATCTTTACTTCCTTTCATTAAGAGGGCTGAAACCTCTTTTTTTAAATTCTATTCTGCAGAGTACAAACTGCAAGAAAGAGCCTAAACTGAAACACTTGAGAAGCATCCCATTTTTTCTGTGCTTTTTTTGAGAGAGGCTTATATAAAACACCTTCCTTTTCTGTGCAGTAGTGAAGAAATAAACACTTCATATTTTTCTTAATCATCTCAGTATGAATAATAGCAAAAGTTAAATAAAAAGGAGAGATGTAGAGAAAGAAAAAGGGGAATGAAAACTGAAAAGTAGTTTCTCAATCACAGTTATGCAAGTTTCATAAACTGAGCTTCAAGGGGGAAAAAAAAAGGAAAAAAATAAACAAAATGTTAGCATTTTTCTAAATCTCACATGGCAAACTTTCCTGGATAATATCGTTAAGAATGCTGATCTCTCTTTTCCACTGGGGATTAAAACAGGCATGACCCACCCTGGGGTAATTTTAACTAAAGGGCACCACTTGAGAATTCACTTAATAATCTCAGTCTCAAGTCCTTCAGCCAACACCAGTCACCTTGTAATGAGTATTCGCTTCACAATAATCTTCCTTTTCCCGAAAAATGGTATAAATGGAATTACAACACAATTGCCTCCTTTTATCTGATGAATGTGAAGCAGCAATATTGTGTTAGCAGGCCTTTTTGGAAGATATATTGGACTTTAATAAAATTTGATCAATGCATTTAAGTCAAATTGAATTATATGTAAGTGGATAGGGTTGACATATGTTTCAATATCTGCGAGTGATACATTATTCTCCAGTGAGCATAAAATTTAATGAAATATAAATACCCATTAATCCTCATGTTTCAACCAATCAGTCACCGTTGCTCCTGCCTGCTGTTAGCAGAAGCAGGCCCAGAAAGTCATCTGTTTTATCTAAGCAGGAGCTCCAAACTGGAAAGACATCAGAAAGGCTGGGGAAGTGAGAAGGCACAGAATAGGGAAAAA
Organism: Ifrita kowaldi; assembly: GCA_013398055.1. NCBI lineage: Eukaryota > Metazoa > Chordata > Aves > Passeriformes > Cinclosomatidae > Ifrita > Ifrita kowaldi. Next base: position 339,968 of record VZRS01025484.1, read on the forward strand.
TGTGCCAGCACTTTTGTTGTTCCATGCTTTTTGAACTACAACAATGTAGTGCTCAATTCTCTCTTTTAATCAGAATCTAAATATGAAAGTATTAATTTGTTACCATTCAAATTGGAATTCCAAGAGGAAACATATTCTTAAATGTTTTGGTTTAATTTTTTTTTGTAAAATCTTGCCACATTCCTTCATTCCTTTTTTCATAAGTGACTCATTATGGCATATTTTGCATATTTTGCAAAGATAATCTGCAAGAATAACTAATTCCACAGACCAAGAACATCTTCACCTGCAGCTATCTGTAGTACAAGCAGTCTTATTGAGGTAAACTTTGAGAACTGTACTACTGAAAGCATGAGACAGTATGCTGCAGTCTAACCAACAAAAAATTTTAACACTCAAATCCCACATTTTATACAATATTTCCACATATATAGTCATAGTTCAAAATAATTCATAACTTTGTAAGAGAAAGACTTAAACAGAGTGGTGTAAGATGCACCAAGTCAGATTTAAAAAAAAAAAAAATCACATGGTCTTAACTCTGACTTTTCAGCTGTTATCTTTCTCAGTAAAATCAGAAAAATGAAACAAACATGCATACAAGCATAATTTTGAGGTAAACACCAAACTAATCTTTTCCCAGACTAATTATATATTAGATTCAACAAAATTACACTTAAAGTGAATTTCATAAGGGCTAGTTTAATTTCAGGACTGTACATCTCTCTGTAAACCTAGCTGCAAAACCAGCCAGTAATCCCTTTGACGTGGAGAACACTCACTTTTGGGCTCCCTTACCTGCTTTGAGTATTCCAGGAAACTGCTCTAACCACCAACTATAACATACCCACCTGCAGGTCTCTCCTAGACTGTTCCAGTCCAACAGTCTATGAATTGAACCCTCACTGGGACCTAGCAAAAATTAAGAAAGCTATCGCTCTGTGTCAAGTATACAAGGACAAGAAAGCAGACTGTGGGAAGCCTCTGATGCAGCAGTATTTCCTGTGATACAGGATGATATGGCTTCCTATACCACAGGCAGTGTGTGAGAGGAGGAGCTGTAGACTCCTTGGCTGAGTTTTCTGAATTCGATATGAAAAGTATGTTGCCATAACTCCTAGTTTTGCTTTTGCAAAGAACAATTGAACAAACCCAATCAAATATTCTGATGAAAAATATTTTAGACAATTCTTATAAATCAAAGGGTCTCTTCTCGGACCTGAGGAGTTAAATCACAGAATATGTCCAAATATGAATTGTATCAGTTTCTCTAGCAGTCTCTATAGTATTATCCCTTTTTTTAATTATTGACCTGGTAGTAATTTTCTTTTTACTATTAAAGTGTGTATTTCATCTGAAAATAATCTGTCTTGTACAGAGAGACGTGGTGTATTATTACTTTGCATTTCTCTTGTAGTCAATGTATTATACTTTTAAACTATCAGCTATTCAGAGACTTCTGTCATGCAGAGATGACCACGCCCACTTGGGGAGGCCATTTGCCCTTCCTCCCACTCTGACAGCCTGCTCACAGCTAGAAAAACCTGTCATTTGTGCAATGCTGTGTAGGAATGCTCCTGCCACAGGTAGCCCTCAAATTGGCTTTGAAATGATGGTGTTCTTGTAGAAAACCACAGAGCATTCAGAAGCCTGAAGATCAATTTGCCATCTTGCTATAACTTGTTTCCTGCATAGGATCTGTAGTAGGGACAAAAACGTGAAACAAGGCAATATTAAAAGGAATAAAGGATTGAGGTAAATAACACTTTGGAATTTCTAGTTTGCCCTCTCATCTTAGGTAAATGTGGCACAAAATGCAGGAGTGAGAGTGTCTTTCATAGCATGTGAGGATGAATATGTTGCGCATTATGCTGATAACATTTTGATGTGTCGTCATGATAATTCTGGGAGGCAAGTTGGGCGTGTTCAGATTTTGGTCCTTGTAGCAGCATAACCTGGAACATCACAGTACTTGAATCACTGATATTTTCAGCAACTCAATAGTTTAAAAGCTTATTTAGAATCCATAGCTGAAGTACAAGAAATATTTGGCACCAGTTTGCCTTGAAACTCATGGATAAATACTCAGGGAAACAAGATGAAAGACAATTTCTCTACTGTAGAGGCCCGAGAGGAGTAATTACCTGTATTTCTTGCCAAGTTTGGAGATCTCTCTCTTCAGCTTTTTGCATCTTACGGGATCTAGATATCAAATGCCAGGCTGTGGCTATACTCATAAGACAGTTGTTTTCAGAATTATGTAGTCAAACAACGATTGAGGATGACATGTTTCAAGAGAATATATTTCAAAATACAGCTAACAGAGCTGTAGAATAGCTATAAGAATAACTAAGGGTGTGTCAGCTCTTTTGGAAGCTCTCTATCTCTTCCAGTACAAGATGGCTGTAACCTGAGGCCCACAGCTGGTGAGTTTTTCCAAATTCATCGATGGTTTTGCATGGCCTTGAGCACTGGGTGCTCAGTTCAGCACTGCACAGCTTCAAACACAGCTGTGCTACAAAATGACCACCTGGCTGTATTTGTCATTGTCCTCCTTTTCCCTTGCTCATGAAACTGCACCTGACTGTTAGGTGACTACACTGGGAAAGTCCTGAACACCAATTTTTATTATAAGCTTGTCTCTTCCAGGCTTCTGCAGTTTTAGCCTTTTGGCGTATGTATCCACTATCTCTATTCTTTTTTTCTGAGCAGGTTATACCTTACATTTGATTACAACCTGGATGAAATATCCTCAGAGAAATCTAGGCAAATTTGGGGTACCATTGCGAAGATTCTATGATTTTGGTAGACCCTTGATATATATAGTTGTATTGCAGTTTTTGTTAATAAATCAAAGCCTTTGGGGGGGGCGGGGGTGCACACAGATACAGAGACTTACTATTGCTCCTTTTAAACATTCAACACTTTGAGGTACAAAATTGCTAAAGATAACCTGGATATTAATTGTCACAGAGAGAATACTCTGCTTAGTACAAAACATATTGCTGGGATGAATACTGATGTTTGATTAATGTTATTCCTCTCATTTCTGTGCCAGAGATCACAAGAACTCCATACAAAGTGTTTGCTACTGACTGTAGTGGAATTGTTAATATGTACTTTGGGATATGTCAGTGAAACAGTGAAACACATCTATGAAATTCTATGTTTTAGAGGTTTCATTTTAGTTCTCTATGTGTTTTATATGAAAGTGCCATTTCTGCAGTGTGAAATGTGTATGAACAGAAGTTAGTTAAATGGTGATTCTTTTTAGTAAAAAGTCATTATCAGAGGGATTAAAAAGCTGTTTTAAGATGTGGTCTGCTTTACTGCAAAGCGTGTTCTAGTTACAACCAGTGACACTCTAAGCTTTAACTCCAAAGCAGCCAAAGTTCTCTAATGAAGTATTAAAAACTATTATGCAATCAGTTTTCTTTTCTAAAAGTTTTTTGCATACTTAAGGAAAAAAAAAAGACTTGAAACGTCACTAGGTTTCTCTCTAGAAAGGGCAAAAAACTTCATGTGAAAGTATTAAGAGGCACGCAAATATAAGGATAATTTTAATGAGCAATGAAACTTTCTAGGCAAGGCAATGCTCACCAAAGAAGAAGTAAAATATAATGAAGAAAAATTAAATTACCATGCTAAACGAGATCAACACCCCCTAAAGACAATAAGTATTTTTCTTCTGTTATGGAAACGCTTTAGATTGGAGCCGGAGAAAGAAAATATACATAAACCAGAATATACATAAACCAGAATAACTGGGAGAACAATCTTATTAATTATAGAAAAGTTCTGAAAGGAAAATTAAGGAGACTTTTAAAACCAGTAGTGAGGGGGAAGGTTTATCTGTTAAACCTAGATGCCTCTGAGCTGGAATTAGATTCAGAGCCTGTTTCCATTTGCGTGTGTCTTTATTCACACTCTTACTATTATCCTACTGTATGCTGGAGGACATAGAGTCCAACTTTCATGATTTTTTTTTTAAATATTTGCTTGAAATATATCTCTGTAAGCAGCACACCAGTGGTAGAACTCATAATAATGAAAGTAACGTGGTATAGCTCCCTCCACCAATAACCATATGTTATCTGGGTAACAATATCCAAACTTTTGTCAGCAGTTCCTGCAGAGTGGTACGACTTACTGGCCCAGTGGATTTACTCTTTCTACAGATTATAGTTGCAAACTAAAGGCTATAGTCAAAATTAAATTGCAGGATAAATAGAAAGCACTGGATAAACTATCAGGTGCAAAAGAACACAAACAGAAGGTCAAGCAGAAACACACTTGTCTATGCAGTGTGACAAACCTTTACAAGTTACTTGTTTTGGGCAGATGGTTAAAATATGACAAGTAGCTGCCATTCCAAACATAGGAAAGCATATTTTTTATTATCTCCTCACAGCTATAATCACTATTTTTTAAATTAAAAAATGAGCATCACCACTATTTCCACCATCAAAATAAACTCTATGCTATCAGTTTATGTACCCTTTTACCAAAAATTTGCTCTACATGCTGTGCTCAGATCTCGGGGGACTATGCCCCAGAGGTGGGGCCACTGCCCTGCCCATACAACTGTCACCCCAGCTCCAGGCTCATTCTCTTCTGAAACAATCCCACTCCTGTTCCTTGCTGAAAAATTAATCTAGACACTGCCTACCAAGTAGATCTGGTTGGTAATCTCTTGAAAAATAGTGTGAATTCTCTGTCGGAACAGACTTGTTCTGTCAAAAGAGGTTTCCTCGTGCTGGGGTGAATTTTGGGGACAGGAGGTGTTTGCATGTTTAAAACTGGAGGGCATGTTCCATCACTGGCTTAAGCAACCCCGAGACCCTGGTCCTTTGTGAGGTGGGTGTGACTGTTCTCATAGGCAACTGATGTGGTGGGAATCCATAGATGAAGGTGAAGCAGAGGGACACATTTACTAGAGGCAGAGTTGATGTGTTTGAAACAAATGACTTACACATACAGAGTAAACTTGACCCCAAGAAGATGAACTCTCTGGTGTTTAGGGTACTTACTTGTGATGAAAGAAAATGAATTTCACAGCTCTAGACTCATTCAAGGACAGCAGTGCTTGAAGATTTGGATATGGCTCTGTTGGCTTTATGGTGGGATGGAGACTGGGTTTTTTCTTTGGGGTCTTTTTGCACAAAATGAAAAGGTCATTAGCTCAATTTGTTGAACTGAACTATTTTGCAATTCTGAAAACTTCAATGGAGCATAATAGCTTTCTTGCCCAACTTTAAGCTCTAAATTACCTTGGCCTTGAAATTATGGGTGTGGCAACACCTTATTAGTCTGAAAAATCAGTGCCTGCGTAGTACCTCTGTAGACACCAATCATACATTGCACAATGGTAAGCCTGCATTTTCTTCTACAGTACAAATAATTAAGATTCAGCTAATTGAATATAGACTAAGGGTTTGGTTTTATTCTCACACAAGCCAATGGTAAGCATCCGACAATGAGTCTTAGCCACCAAAAGCAGGAAATAATTTCTTTTCCAAGTAAGATACGAGGAGTGAGGTCCCCATTAGGTTTCAGATACAAAAATTGTCTTGTTGGTCATCCAGTATTGAGAACGTCTCTACTTGTTTTTATTAATTACTAAAAAAAGACCTAGACTATAGCCATAGGCTGTGCAAACACATCTTTTTTAATCCCCAATCCTTTTTTCCCTTTCTTCCTTAGATCTCCAGGCTAGTATCTTGGTGAGTTTCTTCTGAAGATTGTAAGGGTAGTTATGGTTGGAATAGTCCTTTTGAAAATGAAGTAATGGCTAGTTCAAGCTGATAGTCAATATTAATGTTAAAGCAAAAAAAGTCTAAGTAATATGTAAAATTAAAGTTAAATAATAGAATGATAAGTAAACTGATCTTAAAAAGTAACTGGCTTGCTGCATTTCTCTCTCTGAGAGTATTTCTTTCTGCATTGTTTATCCTGAAAAAAAATGTTAGGGATGTAAATCTTTACAGTAGCTGGCTTACCCCATATATTTGCAACTGCCAGGGCAATAAATTTTAAGCAAAGAAACGTACTGATGGATTGGAAGATAAAGGGACTTGATTTATACTGTCAAACTCTTTAGTGTTATGGCTTGGCAGCATTACCACATTGATAAATTTAAGAAAAATCTGGCTTTGTAATAAGAATGAGTTGATTTAATATCACCTAGAACATACATCAATGTTAGTTCATACATTACTATTGAGAATGGACAAATAAAAAGAACTCCCATAGATATATTACATTATAGTATATATATTATCTATTATCTATTATATATTATATATTACATATTATTTTCTATTTCATCACAAGCACATGCTAAAAGAACTCAAAATTTGTGGCAGAAGTGTAGGAAATAAAAGGTATCAAGAAACAGGAAAAGCCTGCTCAGTTCAAATACAGGGGAATAGACTCCTTAAAACTACTGCAATCTCCATAGGTACTGCAGAGTACTTGAAGTCGCCCACCCCTGTTCATATTTCTGCCTTTTATTGCGTGCTGTCAAATGCTTCATACTGTTAAAATACTATTGTACTTTACAACTGTAACGATATATTTGAACTTAAAACATTTTTTTATACTAGTAATGAATTAGAGAAGTGTGATATTGTGAGAACTGGAGTGACCTTCTATAGCCTATGAATAGTTCTTATAAATGTATGATGTCACGTGGGTTTGTTGTAATTTTAACAGGAGTAAGAATTCTGGTTGGCAAAAGATGACCATTTAGGTGGAATGTCTGTGGAATTAGGAAGAGTTTTGAATTAGTACTACATGACCATTTGGAAAAAACTAGCATGATACACCCTCAATAAAGCAAACATAAAATGGTGCAACATGATGGAACAAAGGGTTCCAAAAATTACCTGTCTGCATGGAAGTCAAAGTAGGATGCTTCATCTGGGATTCTAAGGGATTATTTCTCACCAATATTTTATTTTATAATCTGCAATTAAATATAAACTAAAAGTGTAGTTAAACCTTACATATGGCATGCACTGGTGGACAGTAGACCATAGGCAGTGATTCAGAGATTCAGCTTATTCAATGATGAACAGACATGTTCAGCTCATTGGTCCATTCATGCAAAAATGTGTTTTAACACAGATTGAGACATCTATGCTGCTTTAAAAAAAATTTCTACCTGAACAGAGGTTTTCCTCCAGAACAGGTTGAAAAAATTTAGGTTTTCTAGCAGAAAAATATGGCTATTGTGAAGACCATCTGTGTGCCACTGTATCAAAAGAGGGTAAGATGATATTTAAATACCCTGGCAGAGTAGCAGCAATAGGAAATAATAACTCCTCTGGATAGGATAAACATTGTGTCAACAGTGAATCACCAGAATATATAGATTATATACAGAATATATAGAATATATATGCATTTCCATAGGAAGAAGAAGAATTAGAGATGCTTGAAAATAATAACAAAACCCACCCACATGATTAAAGAAAAGTTTTTCTGGAAAGATTTAAATACTTTAAATTGTTTTCCATGTAAAAAAAAAAAAGGTGACTAGATACCACTATAAAACCTTAAGTCAGCCTAAAAAGCAATGTCAGGCCACAAGCACATTTTTAAACGAATAATATGAGAAAAAAAATTGGGTTTTTTTGCTTCAAACCCTTGCTAAGTAGTAGTGAATTCTGCATTTCATAAGCTCCACAACACATAAGACTTTTAACCTGAAAATATCTCCAGATACCTTCATGTATTCCCTTAGCAGTCACCCATCTCCCAGGTTTGACAAACACATAAGTAACCTCCATCTCATATTCAAACTGGATGTCTAGTAAAAGTGTTTAGTACTGGATGTTTAGTACAATTGTTTGTGGAAGCCCTGATTCTTGGAAAATCAAATAATTGGGGAAACTGTCTAATCTCTGTTCCTTAAAAATGTAGGAAAGTACATCACAATTAAGTGCTGCTCCTTCCAAACATGTTGTTATTCCAAAAAATATACAACTTAGCCAAAATAAGCAGAACTATCTTTGGAATAGTCTTACCATGAGCAATTCTTCAACATCTTTGCAATGAAGAAAAATCAATAATGAAAGCAAAGATGAAAATATTGAAACTGGAATTAATTTGTTTCTTAGGAAACTATCTTCAGCTAAGTACTAATTTTAACTAATAAAATATCAATTAAACATAGATATCAGTCAAAGTTGATATATTGAATTCATACCTTAATAGATATCCTGTCATTTCAATATTTTGTCTTTCTCTCAGATGAGGTATTGGATATTTTGCAAGTTTGAAACATATTACATGAAAATTTGGAATTTTATTTGTAATAAATAAAGGTATTTATTATCAGTTTAAATTTCCTTAAAAGGTTTTTTTTGGATGTCTGGAATAAACCAGAACTGTTCATTCACAGACCTCACATCAAGATCAAAATTCACTTTGTGATTAAGGTATCTTGAGAGCTATGATTTCTAAATGAGAAAATTATTGGATAATGTAATAAACCACTAGAGAAATGTGCTTCCATACTGCAGGCTTTTATCCTCACAAAATGGAGTACCTTGTAAAGATACATTTCCACGTAAATTTGACTATTACACCTGCCAAAAGACTTCATTAATCTATACAAACTGAACTGTTTAGATAAAAACATTTCTGTCCTGGTATACAACAACACTGAAAAATTTTCTGCGCTTTACTGGTGACAACTGACAACAGAGTCTGTGCCCATATGTGTGAAGGCAAATTACAATCTTCTTAAAAGCTAACTGAATGATTACATTTACCTTTGAAGAATATTATAAGCCACAGTAAAAAATTTAATTATAGCAAATCTAATGTTGCACTTTCAAGACTTTTGATTGCTCTTTTTCCCTAATATACAATTTTCCATAGAACTGCAATAGATACATTGTTTGTCAATAATGCTATATTTAAGCTTACATTTCCTTTCTTTATGCTCATGATTTATATAGGACTTAATTCTTCCTCACGTAATGAAGTTGAGTAATATCTTTACAGTAGTTCCATTGTAATAGAGCATCTTGTAATAGAGCCCTTTTAAACTGAGTAATAACTACACTTAGTATGTAATTAACAAAATATTATATTATCTTATATTTTAACATTTATCTTTTAATATCATAATTAATTTTTTATGCAACATTTACATTAATATTTTTATCTTCCTCGTGTTTCTTTTGTCAGGGATTAGGCTGGTAATTGTTCTTTGGTGTGTGTTTACAAACTTCAGGCTAAATTTTGCAATCCTTTGTTCATGACCGTGAGCACTTACTCAGGCAGTCTCATCAGTGCTAATTTTCCTGCGACCAAGTGCCTTGATCACCCGCTTATCCATTTTCCTTCAAGCACATTGGTGCTATGCACTAACACCCACAAATTTCTCCTCATTTAAATCCCTCCTTAAAAGCTACCGCTTTTGTAATGACTACAAATCGCTCCAGTCTTACCCTGGTTGCTCAAGGGGCAAGCTGGTTTCTGCCTTACTGCTAAACTCTGTTTGTGTTGTGGCTTCATTCCCCAGCTTATGCAGTTTAGCATGCAGGAAAAGCCCAGAGATGTTTTACATCTTACACTGGGCATGCTCATGGCCTTCACTGGTTTGTAGAAAAGATGTCCATTGGTTTGCCTGCTTTTAATTTGCTTGTACTGAAGTGGACACCTTAGGACAGCCTTGACACAAAAAGTGATGCTTTACCTAATGGGTACAGTTCTGAAATTAAGCTGTAATATTCAGAAAATCTCACAGTGAAAGGGATTTTTCATTTTCTTGTATCAGCAGTCCAGTGCTGTTAAGCTTTTTTGTTGTAAGAGTTGAGTTTTTCTAAAGTGTCTGAGGTCAAATACCTACTGTAGAAAATGCAATCTGAACAGCTAAAGTCTGGCATCCTAAAAGCAACAGACAAGAACTTTATAATGAAAAATGGTAAGATTTAAACTGTAGGATTTTCTACCAGAAAAACAACTGCCAGGAAAAAGTCCTAAACATTTCAAGGTAAAATTCAATGTGATGCAAGTTATATGCCACATAACCTTGGGTTCTATTGCAAAAAATATGCACAACCTTATTTTTCACAAGTGTCTGCAAAAACTTTGATTACACATCTGGGTGCATTCAGCTTTCACAGTATCAAGAGAAAGGAAGTAAAACAAAATCCAGGGAAGACAGATAATTTAAGCATCTGATTACTTCTGTTATGGATTAAATGTGAAGTATTTCCTGGAATTTCAGAAGTTTGCAAGTTCTCTATGCTCAAAGGGAAGCCATGAGAAAAGTAGAAAAACAGAAAAAAAGCAAACAGAAACTTTTTTATCTGATTCAGAATACAATAATATAAACATTATATTATTATTTTAGTTATGAATAAATAAAATATAATATCTTCCAAGCTAAAGCTGTCTGGAGAGTTTCGTGCAGTGGATCCTTAGTTATCTGAATAAAAGGAAAAGGGATATTAAAGGATCTGACAACACAAAGGTATTTTGTTGAAACTAATTTTTTTGAGAATACTTGGCTTGAGAATACACACTAAATCCGTAAGAGTGAACTTTTATCCTAAAAGCCTTTCTGAGATGCGAGGTGACACAAACTAATGGGTACTTGCCTAGTTTTTGAATTGGTGTTGGCTTTATCACTTTATTGCTAGTTATTTTGAATTTGAGTTATGAAAGTTAAATGATTAATTTATCTGCCACCCTTATTAGCAATATTATAGATTAATTAGGTCCACAGTGACCGGATTAATTTATAAAACCTTTAACATAAAAGGCTTGTTCATTTTTCTTCAGACAAGCAGTATGATATTTGCAATTTTGCTAATGTGTCACATAAAATTTTCTGTCAAGTTTCTGATTAAATCTTAAATTAGTGGCAATTTTTGAAGGAAAGAAATGCATTTACCTGTGTCATGGAAGATTCAGTTCGGTTGATTGAGACCAAATGAAACATGCTGTAGGAAGTTTTGTTTCCATTTGACTCAGTAGCATGGGATCTCAACTGTGTATTTCATTCTATCAGACAAAAAAAGGCTTTTTTATGCCAAACTGCATTTCAGAGACAAACTAGTAAATAGCATTAAACATATACAGTGTCAGATAGGTCACAGAGGAAAAAGCAGGTTAAGTATCTTGCATTAATAATGAGATCTTGGCTGTAGTTGAGATTAATTTTATCTACAGTCACAAGAATAGACATTTTTTCCTTTTAAATGTTAGTTGCAAAATGAGATTATGTAGCCATCACTAGGACTTGTCTTGTTCTCTGTCTCTTCCAGGATAATAATAACAGGTGATTGGTTTTGTAATCAATTTGCTAGTGCTAATAACATATGGTTTTATATAACTCAGAATAAACTCTGCAAATTGGAAGGATAACTATTTCACTCAGTGAAAAAAAAGAATGAGATGACCTTGTTTTTGAAACCTACTTATGTGGCTTTAGTTTGCTTATTCAGCCATGTCTTTATTAATACATGTAGTAGTCACTGTATAGGTATCCATATCCTGTGTGTATGAGGCTTCTATCAAATGTCTCCAAAGTTAAAATCTGGTGCCCTTTTTACCCAGGTCTTCTTACAGTGAATCTTCTTGGCAAGCAGTGAACTACAGTTAGAAACTGTGAAATGTGCACCCCTTCCTGGTTCCTGTTGCATGCAGCTATTTGTTTGTTACCTTTAATAGGTAAGTTTGTTAATTCTGGTAGAACAAATTGGCTCACAAGGCTAAAGGCGTTAATATGGATACATTATACTAAATGCTTATGTGATTTGTGAGGGCTTCAAAGTTCTAGAACTAACTTAGCTCATTTTCATTGCAAATACTGACTCTTAAAAGTTCCTTGGGCCTTTTACTACACCTACGGAAGGAAACAAAAGTAGATTATTTAGTGATAACAAACTAAAATTACTGAGTTGACACTTTTATTATACAGTCTTTATTCCAGTTGCTGTAAACTTCAGAGCCTTTATGAAGACAATTTTTAATTCTAAGATACTTTTTAGATTGCATTAAAAGGTAGTACATTTTGGAGAGAAGAAGCAAGAGTTGCAGAGGAAGTTATTAGCTGAAATGGCTTAGAAGTGTTTGATTTCCATTCATGCCAATTAAGAGAATTTACTCAAAAGGTAAGTGAAAACAATGGTGAAGATTTCAAATTCTAACTCTGCAGCTTTCTCACACCTTCGGGCCTGAAGAGAATCATAGAATCACTTAGGCTGAAAAATATCTCAAAGATCCAGCCATAAACCCAACACTGCCAAGTCCACCACTAAACCATGTCCCTAAATGCCTTAAGTAGCTCCAGAGGTGATGACTCAAACATTTCCATAGACAGCCTGTTCCAGTGCTTGACAAACCTTTTGGTGAAGCATTTTTTCCTAACATCCAGTCTAAACCTCCCCTGGCACAACTTGAGGTGATTTCCTCAGGTCCTGACATTTGTCACCTGGGAGAAGACAGACGACCCCCACCTGGCTACAGCCTCCTTTCAGGCAGTTGTAGAGAGTGATAAGGTCCTCCCTGAGCCTCCTTTTCTCCAGCTAAACACCCCCAGCTCCTTCAGCTGCCCCTCATATGACTTGTGCTCCACAGTCTTCACCAGCTTCATTCTCACTTTTCTCATGGAAAAAGCCAAAACAAATCCCCTAAAACAACAAAAATCACTAAATTGATTTTCTTAAGACAAAGTGAAGAGCAGCCTTCTGGGGGAAAAAAAAAAAAAAGCCAAACAGAAGTAAATCAAGAAACACAAAAATCAGTACTGAAGGAAGAACAGGAACATGTGTTTTATTTAGGAAAATTTTGACATCTGGTTAGATCAGATGATATTGTGTTCTAAGTCTCTCTCTCCTACCCCGTTCTGCTCACCATATTTTTAGGATTCTATAGCACGTACTCCCTACTTTGCCATATTCAAATTATGCTGTAGACCCCTTAGTTTGGGAAGGCTGAATGTTCTTGCCAACTTTGCTGAACCCTTCTATGGAAGGCACTGACCTGCACTTTTATTTCCTAGGATAATTTGTGAGCACCACAGTTTGCTAACAAACATCAAGGGTAGATTCTGTTTGGATTGTCTTCTGCTGGCTGTCCCCTCACCCTGTTCCCCCTGTTGTTTGCTCCTGTAAGCCCCACCATCGTGTGCAATATTTGACTGCCTCAGTGTTTCTCATGAGTGGACCAGGACTCTGGTCCTTGCTGACAGATTTCTTCTTCTGCCTACGCTCTCGGCCTGTGCAGCTTTGGCTCCACTGCTGCTTGGAGCTAAACACAATCATCCATCCTTGCATCACTGAGACAGCTAACTGCTCTTTCTAGCACAGATAGTTCTGTAAGAACTGGTTCTGCATGCCTTGAAAACTTCGCTGCAGCTTCTCATTAAAACTATGAGCTTTTATTGCTACCATAAACACATATGGAAGTAAGGAGTGGAAGTTTTCACAACTCGTAAGAATTGAACTCTTGGCCAGGACAAATCTGGTTTTCCCTGTGAACTAACAATGTTGATTTGTTCCAGTCTTTGTAGGCTCCAGTTCTAAGTAATCTGTCACGATCCAGTTCTAAGTAATCTGTCATGATAAAAGAAAAATTTGCAGGAGATTTAACACTGGCCAGGATTTAAAGAGAAAATAAGTAAAAAAGAAAGAATTCTAATCTTACTCCTAATATTTCTTCTCACCACAGAAACTTCTTTTTCTTATTTTTTAAGTGGAACCTGTAGTAAAACTTCAGAAATGGTTGAATGTAAGAAATGTCAGTGCTTTTAAGTTTCTGTTTCAGTTCTATTTTACATAGGCATAGAAGCTAATTGCAAACAGTTTGCTTTATTTTTCTAGTAACACATGCATGTTCAGACAACAGACATATGTAAAGAGTGAGACATACATGAAAGGTCTAACAAAGCCTGCAGACACACCCTACAGACACATCATTATCCTTGTCTTCCACTCCCCACAGTAACCTTAGTCTTCTTCACTGCGCTCTCTGTTATATCTCAAATGGGGAGGAGAAGGTAGGTACTGCTGGTACTCCAGTCTAAGCATCAGATATTATCTTTATGAAAATACAGGCTGATAATTGAAGAGCCAATGTCAATTTTCATTTTTAAAGAAAATTTTTGCTTAGTCTGTACAGTTATAGGAATTATTTTCCGGTCCAGAAAAACGCTACTGATTAAAAAATACACACAAGTCATGAGGAAATAACCAATTCACCCTTAATATTTTCATGTAGCTGCCTCAAACAAAAAGGCAAATTGCAGTGAGACAAAAATATACCAAACAGTTTGGAACCTATTTCAAATCCTTTTTCTAGCCATATATACTGAAATGTTTGGGTAATTTTATTTATTTATTTTATTAATTTATTTATTAACCTAATATAGTAGTCAAGAAAATTAGTTTGGAGGAGCTAGACTTCAAAACTATTTTCTAAATAAATCCTTGATTAATATTTGTCTACTCTGCATAACGTCATCCAAAAAGATTTGCTACATGCCTGAGATATATTGTGAGCTTTTCAAAATGTATCAGGTTTTATTTTGGGATTTCAAGCACCTAAAAATTTATGATAATTGTGGGCTGAAGTTCAGCAAATAAACATATTTCTATTGTTGCTTTTAAAAAGATGATGTTATTGCCACTTGAAGTAAAATTCGTAAATAAATGGGTGATTTTTTTGCTGGCTTGTTCATGTTCTCGGCATGTTGGACTTTTGAAAATTCAGCTTTTTTTTTTCCAGTAACACATACTTGGCTAGCACCATGTCTCAAATCAGAGTAAAAAAGATGCATTATTAATTAAAAAAAAAAAAACTACAGGCAATATTTCAGACCAATATGTACAACATATATTGTAATCTTGAAAAATGCAAGGTTCCCTCCCTTTTGGCCTCTGCCAGATCTTCTCCCAGCTATATTATGAGTGATGCCCCACCCTAGGTAACACCAAGGTCAGGCAAAGTCTTCATCCTGTTTTAGCTTAACAATAAGCTCAGTTCCACGTCTGAAATATCCTTGCCCACATGCAGCTCATCAGTAGATCATCAGTCAAAGACATGACATTATTTTCATGTGATTTAAAAAGTAATAGCAAAAATCCTCCTCCTTTAATTACAGATGCCAGAAGGCATTGCTCATGTAAATTCAGTCCTCAGAAGACCATCAGGACTGAGTGGTTTGGCCTGTGCTCCAAGTGCTAAGCAGGTGGATTGCCAGGGGAAGGGAAAGTACCACTTGGGCTTTAGGCTGCCAAACAGCTCAAGCTGCAAATGCCCCGAATTATGCTTTGCACTAGAAAGGGGATAACTGCATTTAGATGCCTGACCATGGGGTGCCCCTGGAACTCTGTGGCTTTAAGAGGTGGCAGGAAATCCTCAGCAGCTTAGGTGTCTGTTGATGAGCTACCAGTGAGCTACTTGGGAGCACTGGGAATGCTCGGTACTTAGTAGTACCCACTCTGACACTCTCCTGCCACATGTTCCGCATCTCTGAGAGCTTCTTTGTAAGTCTTCTACTGGCACAGGAGTGGCAAAGGAAGTGGATGGCCAGGTTAAGAAGATTGAACGGTTACTCACAAGAAATACCCTCGTTTGAGTTTGTTTATTGGTTGAAAATATATCTAATGTGTTTCTTCAACAAAACAGGCCATATTTTGTCATACATGCATGGAATTTGCTGGAAAATGAAAGTTTTGTCCTCTAAAAATCTCAATGTTTTCTCACTCTTTTGCATTGGAAGGAAAACAAATGTTTCAAAAAGGTACAGTTCTCCATGAAGCTAACTTGCTCCATGTAGAGCCATAGGAAGAGCTGCTGTGATAGTGCCACTCCCACCTAATCCTTTGATTATTCAACAGGGAGTCTAGGGGTCACCTCTTACAAGTCTGGGTGGGGATTTTTCCCTGCTGACAGTGGTTTGCTGGTTAGGTCTAGGCATGCTGTTCTGGCAGGCTCTGTCCCTTCAGGCAGGCAGTCTGCTAGCTGCATAGGACGTCACACATAGAAACCCAGCAATCTCAATAGCACTGTGGGGTGGTCTTGGGTTTTTCTCAGCCCTAACCCCTTGAGGCTTCAGCCTTTTCTTTTTGGCTTTGGATCTGCACCTCAAAACCTGGCTTTGTCAAAGCTTACACAGTAAGTTTAATGCTAAAGCTAGAAAGAGATTGATGTGCTCCGAGTTCAAGTGTGTAGTGGTATTGTGCCCTAGCTCTCACTTCTACTTTTAAGATTTGATAGTCTGCAACAGACCTGATGCACTTTTCATGCATGTTGGAAGGTAAAGAAAGCAGGTAAAGAAGCAAGGCAAATCCCATTGGGTGGACAGAAGAACCTTCATTTTCTTGTGATGAAAAAATTGCCCAAACAGAAAATGAAACCTCAGTTAACACTACATTTCTGTAAATATTCACAAAAACATTACAATTCTAACAGCAAAAATCGTGTTTAAGTATTTTTGTGTTATTTTACTGATTTGTTCAGTGATCATATTTCAAAGTTAAATAAAGATTGGAAAATAACAGCAGCATGATCACTTCTTGTCTTCCGTTTGTGTGTTGGTACATGGCAAATCAGGTTAAAAATCACCTACTTGAGAATTGAGTTCAGATTTTCTAACCTTCAGCATTGCAGAATTACTAGACCTTGACTGCTACCACAAATCTGAAATTACCACCTTGCAGGTATGCACATTTGGCTAACACTTTAAGTTTCTCAAATAGAGATTTAATTTAGTTTTAAGAGGAGAGTTATTGTATGCTAATTAAACACCAAATCATTCCTAAAAAGGTATTTGCTGAGGTTTAACAGCTGTGTAATAGAACATCCATGTAGTTGTTCACCTTACATAAACAGGCTCTTAATAATCAATGGAAATTCAATTAAGGTTAAAAAGATCCTATGGAAGCTCAGTAATTACATGTATATGAATCAGCATTTAAGGACCTCCACTTAAAGTGTTACTAGCAATTTAATACTTTCTTATATGTATTGAAATTTTACGATATTATAATATTTTCTCTCTCCTTCTTTCCTTCCCAGTAATGTAACTTCTCATTCCCTCATATCTGCACAGCTTTCCTTTTCTCTCCTTAGTCTCGACTGACTGGTGATCAATATTCATCTAAAATTACTCTGTTTCTTTTTGTTGCCTATTCATTTATAAACTTTTTATTTATTATTTAATCTGAATCTAATGTGCTTCTGTTTATTTTGGGTTTTTTTTTCCCTCTAGGTTCAATATTAAGCATAACTCCAAAGGGCAAGTTCTAATTCCATGCATCCAACAATGTTGCAAAAATCGGGCAGTAAGAGCACTGTCTATACATATATTTAACAATTTTAGCAATCAGAATATGTCAGTGCATTGCAGGTCAAGAAACATCAACTATTTTCCCCAGGAAAGGAAATTTTCATGTTCTATTCAGAGATTAAATACATGTATGCAATCAAAGACTGAAAAGTGTAAAAATCTGATTTCCTTTTGTTTTAAAATAGAAAACAGAAATGGGAAAGTCTGGGGCAGGTGTGCTCCTTCATATCTGAAATGCGTGCAACATTGCTTGAGCATTTCTGAGTTATTAGGTGGCGTTTGACAGGAGTGTGAGGTAGAATCGAGATTGCTTTTGAAACAGAATAATAAACACTTTTGAAGAGCTTTCTTTATATATTCTATAAAATACGGGAACCTAATAGTTCACTGAACTGGGTTGGAAAATGGGGGTTTTGTTCTGTGGGAATTCCTGACACCTGGAACTTTGTTTTCATTCTGAATTTGATCAAAATTCTACAAATTTGAAATTCAGATTTCTGGTTTTTTTCTTTATGCTGTCGTAGTGGGTCTGTCATTCTTAACTTTGAAGAGGTAAACAGGGGCTGAAGAGTTAGAAAAGCCTGACTGCCAGCTAGAGACCCCTCTGCAGAGTGTACCTGAGAGGTGTCTTGGGGATTAGAGGAAGGAAAAGCATGTCATGGCTCTGTGCCTGTCTCTGATGTTGCTATCACTGGTAGGACAACCCCTTGGCTGAGGCTTTTATACTAGTTTCTTAATGGATTTTAAGAGGAAAACAAAAGATATACTTTGCACCCTTTTCATTATTATATCCACCATTAGGGGCTACCTTGGTGACTTGCATATGGAATGGTTTTCATCCTCGTGGAAGACTAGGAAAGATCAGTGTTCTGCTCTGTACAGCTGGGTTTTAAGCACTGTGTGCTATTTAAATACAAAATAATTGTTGAAATGTGTGTGTCAAAGGAGTGAGTGGGAAGACTAATTAATTGCTCTTAGTAGACAGACTTTTATGTTGCATGATGGATAGAAATCTGTGTTGAATGAGTGAACAACTTTAGTGAAATGCAATGTCTCTGCAAATTCTTCGTCCAGTTCAAGAATGGAGCCCTTCCAAGAGCAGAGCATTTTCAAGAAGTCAATTGCCTATATTGATTTATTTCTCATTGAACTTGTATTATTGAATTATTTCTCATTGAACTTGTATTATATTCTTTCATGATAAATTTTCAAACATAGGAATTACAGGGAAAAAATGAACATTATAAAATTTGGAAAGTAAACAAAAAATCTTATTTCAATTGGAATAGTGAGAAACAAAATGTGAGTTCTTTTTTTTGACAATGTAGCTGCTGCTTTGATTAAGATTTCATGAAGTATTCCTCTGTATGAATGAAGTCATGCAACCTCTTGAGAACTTTAACAAACAAAAATCAATACACAACAAACAGGCAGTTTATAATTTAGTAAACACAACGTGCACAAGCCGAACAAAATAGGGACATTAACCAGTGTTTAACTGCATATAGCTGTCAATTCTCCAGCTGAAAACTCAACCAGTGATTGTGCTACCAGATTTGGGTCAACCCTAAGATACTGAAACTATCTTCTTTGAGAACGCCATATTAAAGGAGAAAAATAAGTGTCTCTGTGTTGGCATTAAGGCTGTAAGAATGAACCTGGAGTGGAAAAACTGTCAGTTTGGAAAACAACTCCCTGCTCTCTGTTAGCATTGATTTCTGGAGCTGCCTCTGAGTTATATGACTTTTAAAGCTCTAAAACATCTTTGCCACCTCTGGTTTATGTCTGGAGATGGAATTTGAAGAGTCAAATCCCACAAGAAAGCTCTATTTGAAGCACTTCCAAACCAATCTGAAAAAAAAATAACTTCAGAGCGTTCAGGATAGCTTTTCATAAACATCAAAACATTTTTGTTCTGTCTACTGACAACTTACTGCAAGTGATTTGAGGTTAAGTCTTCAACAGTAGTAACTTAGAGAAATACCAGCATCAGACTGTGTGCAATGTTTTGGGTGTTGTGCATAAGGAAACAAGAATAAGTCCACAGAGGTACATTTCCATCTCAAGTAATCTGTGACATCAGTCTGTGGTCAATTAAAACAAATATGCATATGTTGAATTCATTATTTGTAAGAATCATGTGAGTATTTCTGGTTTATATTAAAATGCTTTGGACCCAAGCTTAGTTGGGGGTTGATATAAAATGCTGAAAAGTAAATAATTACAAAAGTAAGCGTGGAAAGCGTATATAGACTTATGAAATCACCCATTTGATTGCTCATCAGAGTACTGCAAATGTAGCGTGGAGGACTTTTTTTTTCCATGTAGACGTAAAAGTTGAAAACTGGTACATTTGCAAAGGATGTCTACATTAGCTGTATATGAACATTTTAGGAATGTTTAAAACATCATAATCCTGAAACTAACCTATGCAGGTATAACTTTGTGCAAGAATTTCCTGCAGCCATCAGGTCCTTTAAAACCTTCCGTTTAAGTTGTATAAGTACTTCTTTCCTGCTGTTATTCTATCGTGGTATTATTTGTCTTCTAAACACAACATTGAATTTAAGACTTTGTTGTCCTCTGTGATGTCAATTTCCTGTTCCTCTTGTTCCTCCTCTTCTCTATATAATGTGGAACACATGTTTTTGGGTTAACGCTGAAACTCTTGACTTCGTCTTTATTTTAAATGAAGGGACATAAGTCTGCTCATTTCTAATTCACTGTAGGATAGCATGAACCTGAGGGTATGTGGACTGCCTTTAAAGGAAATTTTGATTTTCATTTATAGATTTTTTTATTCAGAGTCCTGAAACTTTAGCATACTTATCTCAAGTGTGCTGAAACAAACAATTTCTTTCATCCTTTCCATTTTATTGGATCATTGAATGCAAATTTGTTGATAAATGTACATTCTTAAACATATGGATGGATGGAGGGATGGAGGGATGGATGGATGGATGTGTGGATGGATGGATGGATGGATGGATGGATATAAAATCAGGCAAAAGGTCAGATTTTAAAGGGATGTAAATTTCTGTAACTCTCTTTCACCATAGATTTGCCAAGCAATGCAGAGTCGCAGCATCTAAATATATGTCCCACTTTTTCCAGTACCTGTCACAATGGCTGAAGCACAAAGTCCAAATTAAAGTACAGTAGCAGGAATTCATGAAAGATAGACTGTTACAAAAATAATTATACAACAGAACTAAAATCAATAAAATAAATAAAACATTTTTCATTAACGTGCTTAAGCCTAAACTTTTAAAATTTCTGCAAGAAGAAAAATTATGCCTAATGTGGAAAAGACAAGTTTTTATATTTAAATAGTTTGATATAATATATGCAGAGATAAGAAACAGGCTATTTTAATCCATTGCCCTTTTTAGTCTATTGGACATAATGGAATGATCAAATCCTCAAATGCTTGCACCATATAATTTCCTAAAGTACAATTGTTTTTTTCTTTTGAAAGGTTTCTACAAACCCAAAGTTTGGGGGAAATTTGGGGAAGCATTGTTGTATCCTTTGGTGTTTAACTACCTCAATGAATGTTTCACTCAAGTCAAGAAAAACGTGGTAAGACGTGCCCTTACTGACTAACCAAGAAAAAACTTCTTTTTAAGTACCCACAATTGCTCTCTAGAACCCTTAATTAAGCACCTAAATTATTTCTCTCTCAAAAGGGTGAAGCACCTGTGTCCCTGAGACGTCAGCAACATTTGCCTTCTGCCAAGCCCTGTCTTTGGTTTTACCAGTGGAAAGAGAAATCTCTTGGTTGTGTCTCTCTTCACCATGTGTGTATGATAATTAGAAAAGGACCTTAAATACGATTTTGGGCTACACATTAAAATGTATCACTATATTTCTGGAAAAAAAATTAGTTAATTAATAGTTCTCATAACTTTCAGACTTACATCCCTAAGCTTCCAACTCTGCATTGAGATAACTTCATAAACAACCTGACAAAAGTGTTATTTCAAAAACAGTGAAAACAGTTACAGTTCTACATATATTTTGAAATCAAGCCAGTGTTACTTAAGTGCCTAAATGTGGATTCAGAACTCTAGCTTTAGGCATCTGAAATCTGTGGCCACATCTATTTTAAAACATCCGCTAACATCAGGCGGAGTAATTCATGCTTATTTGAGGTCTGAATTTAAATTTCTCAGCTTTGGGTTTCCCCTTTTCTTCCCCATCTCCCACAGCTTTGTTTAATACTTCAATTTACCTACCTCAGCCCATTTTTAAATAGTATATGAACTAACAAATAATAGGCAAATTAATGTTAATCTAAATTCTGTTTCTGTGACTAAATGTTGTTTCCTCTGAATTTAAAGATAAAAGAATTCAGTCTATATACAAATAATGACAAAAACATGTATGCTCTTTACCTGTTTATTTATTTATTTTAGGAAATAGTTGGAAAGGGGTATTCACTTCATCTTTTGTTAAACTTCTGTAATAAAAACTTTGCAGTCTTATATTTTAAAACAAGTTCAACCCTTATTTCAACTCTTCTAGATAGAAGCCAAGAGGGGTGAGAGTTGGAAGAAAGTAACTAGATTAGTTTTCGTGTATATATATGTGTATATGGGTGTTGTAGTCCACTTCCAACCTATTCAAAGATTTCCGCAATAAAGAAAGGAAGACATGGATTTTTTTTTTCCTCCTGAAATTTCTTGAAAGAAAAAGAATAAATCTATCAGCATTAAACTCTACCATTTAATGTTCAGAGCATTCACTGTGGGTTGGGAAATTTCACTTACCATTATTTGTCCTGGTATATTTTCTGCATTGTACAGAAATAAAATGTGTGGATAGAAATTTAAAAAAAGTAGCTTTCAGTATAAAATGTGCCAGAAAGCACTGAAGTGCATGTTGAAAAAGATGAGCTTGATTGCTTAGGTGAGAGAAAAGATTCTAGGATTTGGCTCACAAATGAGTTTGGGCATCTCCCTGCAGTCTTGAGTGAGATGACGTGTTTTTATAGCCAGTAAGAGATTCCAGAAGTTTAGTAAATACAATTTGTTTTAAGAAAATACAGTTATTTGATTACTTTGTAACAAACGCCTCCATTTGATTTGTAAAAAACCCCTTCCTTTTGTATGTGAATCTTGAGGCTGTCCAAGAAAATTTCCTTCAAGAACATCCAGCATATATCAGTACAGAGTAATACAGGAATTGCTACTTTTGTTTTGATGGTCCATATTTCTCCATAATATCTGTGATTTCAACATGATTACGAATCATTGATTTTTTTTTCAGCATTCCTGTCTCACTTCCTCTTCCCTCCCTCCCTCCCTCAAAAATATTCTACAAGTTTATTTCATCATTTTCTAAAATCAACAATAAAATAGTGATCTGACAGCTAATTTTGCTGATAAAGTTATTATATCTTTAATTATTATGACTTGTTCAAACAAGATGTCATTAAAATGAACGTTTAAATACATTCTTCCTTTCACATGAGTACTGCCAAATAAAATTGTGTTGAATTACACAGTTTCAGTCTTGGCAAAATTATACAAATGTAATCCAATGTATAGCTTTTTATATCGTGTTAATTTTTTAAAATGACAGTTAAATAATTAAATTGGAATGTTAACAGCAGAGGTTCTTTCTCCTGAGAAAATTGCATTGCCATTAATCTCGCTTCTTGCCGATGTTTTACCTACAGTGTTATCAGAGGTCTAAAATCCAAAGTTGAGTAAAGAGCTTTAATTTTAACTTTGTACATTTTAGAGCAATAAAAATTCAAGATGTTACTCCAAACTTCATCGTAATTATGTCACATAACATTGAGATTTTAATAACGGACATTATTTAATGGCTCAGTGAATTCTGTACACTGTGGACTAGAGTTGCATACACAATACAAACCTTAATACACTTCTGTCCAATCTTAAGATATTTGAAGACCTGGAAAGCTTTGTTTTGTTTTTAATTTTAGGTCATTGTAAAGGAAAATATTGTCTATCTGCCAAAATTTACATAGTGATGATGAATTTTACCTAGATGATGAATTAGTAAGGAGTTAAAAA
Organism: Ifrita kowaldi; assembly: GCA_013398055.1. Classification (NCBI taxonomy): domain Eukaryota; kingdom Metazoa; phylum Chordata; class Aves; order Passeriformes; family Cinclosomatidae; genus Ifrita; species Ifrita kowaldi. The sequence continues at coordinate 363,332 of VZRS01025484.1, forward strand.
TATAAGGCAATTCTTTTAGTTTTATTTTTTGTTCACAAAAAGAACTTAGCCTAACTAAGCATATGATATATTCTGAGAAACAAATTGCATAGCAGTAAAAATACTCTGTATAAATATTTACTTGTACAAGATGCTTTTCACTGTGGCTGTGTTTTATAGGCCATGAAGGAATTAGTTCAACCAACAGTGAAATGTCATCACCTCCAGAGTAAAATGTGGCAGTTTTTTAACAATGCACATAAATGATACAAAACAGTGAATTAAATGTATTTAAGTACTTTATTTAGTTGCAACTGTAGAGAATATTTAAGTTGGCATAATGTATTTTTTCAGTTTGGACTTTGTCCAGGTTGCTGCAGTTAACAATTTTAGCTCTTGTGAAATGTGCCAGGGGATATCTAATTAGCCCACTTGGTCAGCATCTTAGATTTATGTATGGTGCACAGATAATACCACCAGCAGCATCTTAGCACAGCATTGATTCAGTGCAGAGCCAGAGTGAAGAATACCACCTACTGAGTGACCAACACCACTTCCTACAACAGCTGGGTTTTCCTTGGAGGTCTTCCATCCCAATTACACAGCAGGCCCAATCTTGCTTAGTTTATGAGATCTGACAAGATCAAAGCCCAAGGTGGTATAGCTACAGACTTATACTGTCTTGTGTATTTGGCTTGCTAGCAAATTTATGTCAAATACATGTATCAAATGATTTCTAGTCAGATGCATTGTTGTCGTGTGCATGAATGTATGAAAGAAAGAGGAAAAAAAGAATTATTCCAAAGCTAAAAACAAAATTATATATACACACATATATATATGTTTGAAACAGTCACAAAACTTGCCTTCGTCTTCTTCACCCTGAAAGACTCTTCAGATGTATTCTTTCCATCAACATTGAGAAAAGAGTGACAATTTCTATTAAATGTTTGTAAAATTATTTTAATACACATGTAAATTTTCTTTTGACCAGTCTTCTTTTCAACTTGCTTTAAAATAACGGTTCAAAGCATCAGGATAGTCAGAAATGCAAACCAGTTTGGTAGTCTAAATGTATGTCCTCTTGCACATTTGTTTCTTCTGGAATTAATGCAGATTTTATTAGTCTTCCAATACACTGCCAAATGAACAGAAGGAAACATTACTCATTTTCCCTCATAATATCCATCAGAGGGTTGTGCTGCAAGCAAAGTCCACTGGTGCTCTTTCAAGGTTTTTTTAGTTTATAGGTGTGGTTGAGGACATTGCAACAATTCCTCCCATTTGTATTCGGATACCAACTATTAACTCGCTTTGATAAAATCTTCCGCTGTGCCCAGAGAGGTAGACCTTGGTCTACAGTGTGCAAGCATATCTGTGAGAGCAATGCATACAGCTCATGGAGTCTGGAAAGCACCAGTAGCCTGTCAATTCAGGAGTACAGGAGATATTTGCTAAACAACCTCTCATGTGGTCAGACTCATAGCCCAGCCCCAGCTAACGTGTATGCGGCCTGTATTGACAGCATCGAATTTTTATTTTCCAGTCTCCTCTTCCATGTACTTGAATCTTCTGTGAAAGCCAAAGACAAAAGTATTTCCATCTGATATTTCCGAGGCTCATCAAAGAAAACAATCAGTCAACAAAATGATTAGTAATACACTTAGCATTTCACAATGGTGCCCTTCCTTATATATCAATATACATTTTCACTTTCCCCTGCAGGATTTGCACATGGCAGCCTCAGTACCCTGATTTATATAATTTTTATCTCAGTAATAACCTGCCTATTCCCAAATTCTGCTTATAATTCTTAATTGTTTACAAGTGACTATGATGAGCTAGTGCTGCAGCTACTCTGTTCATTGTTTATTCCTTGTGGCAATGAAAGCTGACTGAGAGACACTGCTTTGGTATTTCTTTTCAACTTTGAACAGCATACTAATAGGCAGGTGGATTGACAGGTAGACTGATATTGGCAGGGATAGGGGAAGGGAAAGATTGCTTGACAGAGCCTGTCTTTATGGCATGTGCACGGTGATCTCCAAAGAAAGTATGTTAAGTACCAATTCCTTTAGTTAGTCTTATTGACTCTTGACCTGTGTTTCAGTACTTTTAGCTGACAAAATATATATATGGTGCAGAATTTCAGTTTTCATTCATAATGGGGAAAGTATCAGGCCACTTCAAATCATCTACTACTCTTATTAGTACCCTCTATGTTTCAGAAGCTTTTAAAAATATGTACAGCTATTATAAAAATTGGTTTGGTTTTAGATCCAAAATTCAGCTATGTTTAGAATGGTAATTTTACTTTTATTGTATAGTAATAAGTCACTGTCCCTTTCTGTTGCCACTATGTGGCAGATATGCATTTGTTCATGTTATAAAATCTATGCATAATATGTTTCAGATTAGCATTTTTTTACCTAGTTTAAAAAGCTGCTGTTCAAGTGGTGGAATTTTGGGGTTTTGGGGTTTTTTTATTTTTTTATTTTTTTATTTTTGGTTTGGTTTTTGTTTTCGTTTTTTGTTTTTTAAGTTTTTAAGTGCAGATGTTTATTTACAAAACTCAGAACAATCCCATGCACTGGAAAATTATTCTTTAGCTCAAATTTCTTCTTCTCTCTCATTCTGTCTGCATACTCAGTTTAAAAATCCTCTTTTTTCTGCTTCAGAAAGCTGAGATGTGAGAGTAAGAGGTGATTGAGAATCTGAATGCTCAACAGTGTAGGCCATAAAGTATCTTTGTTGGCACTTGTGAACTGAACTGGGACAGCACAGCTGGATCTGAACATTAATCCCTCAATAATTGATGATTAATCTATTAAAGTTTAATGGAGAGTTGATAAGTAATGGTCTGGCTGCCATGTCACTTGATTGTAAATATAGCAAGTTGCCTGGAAATATGTTTTTTTCTTTTGTCCATCAGAAGCAAACATAGAGGAAGGAGAAAGAAGGAAAGAGAAAGCTAGATGGAAGGAGGAAATATATCTGTGACAAAAGTTTGGGTCAAGGAATCCGTCTGTGCCATGGCGAGCACAAAGCACTGGTGGCAGTCAGAGAATCACACACACAGGCAGACTTCTCATGTGAACTGCCTCATTGCGATTCTGTGCAACGCAGGTCAGTTCTGGTGCACTCCATGGGTTACCTGACGATATCAGGTTGAGCATGTTTAACCTTTTTCAAGTACATTTTTGAAGCAGTAAATGCGGTTTTAGACAGGAAGAAAACCCAATCCCAAACCACTAACAGAAACAAACCCCTTGTAACAGGTAAATTTAGTGCTTTATTCCTTTGAGAAACTGTTGGAGGTGGACGATTGCACATCAGCATGAAATGGCAGTGTCTCAGTATGCTATCGAAGAGCTGCACTTGATGATCAAAGCACATGTTTAGGGAAATCTTAGACAACAGACAACACGTGGCATGAGAACCACTTTTAGCACAAATAGCTGACATTTTTTGTTCGTCAGTGTGTGCAGACATTACACTATGTTGTGGCCTTAGGTCTCCTTTCAGCCAGAATAAAAAGGCTTGCACAAGCATGAAATTCATCAGTATGGGTGAGACCAGTATCTTCCATCACTTTTAATTTTATCTCCTACCAATCATACACCATTAGGAAATGGGAATTGGGAACATGTATCTGTTCCTGTGACAAACCACCAACAAATAACATTTGCTGTATTTGAGTATTTGTCACATTGGATGCTATAAGATAGTTTAGAATGTGTTTATCTTTCTGTGGCAGTTTGGGTGGATAATAGAATGTAACTTGAAATTGTTTCATCCCATTCATCTGATGTAGCTCGGTGTTAGGCTGTAAAGGTGGGTGGGGTATTATGCTACCTGGGTTGAGTAGGATGCCTGACACCCAAAACCGGCTCTTACAGTATGCAAGTAGAGGACTCATATTTGAGGCAATCCATTATTTGAATGTTTCTGTTCAGAAACATAATTTCTAGTTGTATACATTTTAACTATGAAGCAAGCATTTGTTACCCATGGTCTTCATAGTTCGTTTTTTTTCATCACTGTGAGGGAAAATGTCTTCCAGGATAAAGCTCAGTACTGGTGTTTAACTATATTACAGATCCCAATGGAAAGTTACTTGAAATCAAATGGGTTTTTTTAACTAAACTATGCTTTGCTTTCCTCTTTTTTAAGTTAATGACATCCTTGATGCATTATAAAGTTTTACTTAGTAATACCTGAAAAAAGTTGGGCTATAAAGATTATGGAGAGTTAAGACAATATTCCCAACAGTGACAGAGTGACCTGGAGTTGTTAGACTGGTAGAGCTGTTCACCATGTTACTTCTCACTGTGTTTGAAAAGTCACAGTGGTAAGTTTTAAAGCAAGAAATTTAATAAGAAAACAATTGCTTTCTCCTTCATTTAAAAAAAATTAATTGTTCATCTGACATTTGGCTATAGCAGTCAATAAAGAACACATAATCTTTGGTTTGCTGAAGCCATTTTATATGGTTTTATAATTTTATAATATGATGATTATACATAGAATTAATATGTGATAATGCCACAAATGTTTTAAATATACACTTTAGCATGAAAAAATATTGTAAATTTTGTGTGATTTCAGTTCTGAATGCTGCTAGGACAATGGAGAAGTCTGAATGAAAAGCAAATCCATTTGAAATATGACAGATTAAGTTATGATGAAAGCATGAGCCTAAGTAAATATCATGTGCTTTAGAAGATTATATTTTAATAAAAACAAATATTTTTAAAGATACATATAATTCAGAAAGGAAGAAAGGATTATTAATGTATATTTATATCCAAATGCATTGGAGAAGAATTTTTTAAAGTCTATATAACATGATTGCAGTATCTATAGGAAAAAAAAGGTTCAGTCTCAATCTTGCTGTTGTAACTGAGTGAAGTCATGTACCAAGGTCTGTTTTATGTGTCTGAAGAGGTGGAGAATTTATTTTTCTATTAATCATATACCTCAGTGTATCTTAATATAGAAAGTAAAATAAGATATTTGGCTTGTAAAAGTATAATTATAAATGGGGATAGTAATACATTTTTAGGCAACGATTCAAAGAAATACTATTTAGTTAAACAGAAACAAAGCTCTAGAATAGAACCTCACCCTGGTATGATAGACAAACATATGTATATTTACCCTGGCTTTAGATATATCAGAGCATTTACCTTGTAAAAAAACCAAACCAAACCACAAAACCAGCTCTGTGCTTGTAAGTGTAAGCTGGTGAGAGCATTCCAGGCCCTCTTTAATAAAGCACATACCACTGATTAAAGACTGGACATTTTGTGCATTCCTCTTCCAGCACATGTTAGGAAGCACAAGTATAGTACCAGGCACACAGTTACCTGTTCCAATCACTCTTTATAACTCAGCACATGCCAGCAGCAATTCAGCCTTCTCTTTGGGCTCACTTGCAACATTCATTCTCAGGGGGACCAATGGTCTGTCCAGGAGACTGAGTCCAAAGCATATTTAGGCTTACTTGAGAATTTCACACAGTCTGTATTCTGGCCTTGTCTTCCAATCTCTTTTTTACTCCTGTTGTGTCAAATAGTAATAAAAGCTTTATTCATGAGGTGGAGGGCTGGAAAAATTTGTTTTCATCTTGCAGAAATATTACATCAAGATGGTGGCTGTGTGAGTGGAACAATAACAGATGCGCAAAACTTGTTGACTTACGTAAGACAGAGAGAAGGCCAAGGACGGATTTGTGGAAGGAAAGCTCACTAATTCAGGAATGCGTTTGAATCCGGGTTTTTTTTAACCTCAAATCTTTTGTGTAAACACCAAAAACAATAGGTTACATTGGATGGGCATTGGATAGGCATCAAACATTTTATTTCCACCTGAGCCATAATTTCCTATTTTTTAAATTATTGTATTTTATGATACCTCATTTCTATGCAATGATTCCCATCTTGCGAACCAAACAATACCTACACAAGTAGCGTAATATTAATCATATTTAAAAATAATATGCAATCTTCATACTTAGAAATGTCTTTGCAACAACTTGTTCCAAAGGGAAAGGTAATCCTGTTACAGACCAGCTACACAGCAGCTTGAAAATGTCTGCAATAAAAATCAGTCAAAGGCCAACCAGATTCAAATGCCACTGCTGGAAAAGCAAAATCTATAAACTGGCATCTGGGTTCTTCATCTGCCAAGCTTGTCCCCTGAGTAGTTAAATTGTCTGGCTCCTGTGCATGAACTGACAGGGAAAACAAACCAGAGAGGCCTATGTTTGACATCACCAGTAACATAGTAATGTCAAATCCATCTTCAATGGAGTATGAAGACTTCTCAACTCTCACTGATCACCTGTGAGACTGAAAAAAATTCTGAACTCAACGTATGTCTGATTTTTGGCCTCCTATATTCTAAAACTGTTTTTGTAATGAAACAATTGAGCCTTCATATGGATTTCAGTAACCTTTCCTTTTTCTGTTTTTTTTAAGAGTTGCTGTTGTTACATTTTGTGTGCCAAAGACTATGGAAAAGGATATTGTTCCTTATAAAACTGAGCTTCTGCAGAACTGAAATTTGGATGCTTGAAATCTCTACATTTGAAATTCATCAGTGTCATAAAAATCCCAGCATTCTCAAATATGAAGGTAGATAAAATTTCTGAGACCTACTGTTAAAGGAGGTTTAGATAAGACAGGAAAAAACATGTCCAATTTCTTTGTAATGGGGATTGAATTTCTTGTATCACATATGAGTAGTGACATGCTTCCAGAATTTTGGCAAAAAGTTCCCCATGCCGTATACAGTTATGGAGCTGGACTTCCCCTTGGGAAATATCTGTATTAGAAGCCGTTTTACAAAAGCAGAACATTAATTTTTCATACAGGTAGTTTACATAGCCTTTCTCATACAAATTAAAACTTTGAGGGGGAAAAAAAATCTCTTTCAATCATTAACATAACAGTGGAAAGAAAAAAGCTTCTTTCTAACATGGTGAAAGCAGTAGTGACAGCAGTTACAGTCTGCAGGTCTTATAGCTGGCCAGGGTTTGTCTATGTCTTCTCTGCCACAGGAAGACTTTTTCAGAATCTCAATTCTCTGTCTGCAAAAAACCATCTGATAATTTCAGCCCATACCTTTTCATGAGTATTATCTTGGATCACTGTCATTTTTTTCTTCTGTCAGTCCTTCCCCACCTAAATTTATCCTAGTTGATAGTAGCCTTCTGAGCCACTTCCTCGTGTGTTTATCCTTTCTTTTGCTAGGACAATGGCCCCAACTCTCTTGGTTTACGGCTACAATATAGGTTTGATTCTCTTCATTGTTGTGCATTCTGTGTTCTGGCTTTTATTCAGCTCTTCTGAATGTGCATGGCATGAATAGATGTCGACATTTCAGATGGGTTCTCCACAGGGCTATGCACAAAGATATTAATGTCTACCCATCCCAGAATACATCTACCTTTTTTCCCTTTTATTTCCCCCTACAGTAGATCAGGTTCATGTTGTGATGGGTAAACTAGCATTGGCCTTCTTCCTCACTTGCTTAAAGCTTGATATGTCCTTTGTCTGTAGCACATATTCCTGTTAAACCCTAGGGGTCAGGTTCCTGTGCTACAAACATTGGAATTTCATCCTTTTCCCATTACTCTTCAATCTTCTGCATTTGCTAGGCAGAGGACCCAATCAATGCAAGTGTCCTGCTTACAGACAGACCATCCTCTGTGTAGACCATGTTTTCTCAATTTGCAACACCAGCTGTTTCAGGAACAAACCACTGTTTTTTACCAAAATCCTTTACAGAGCATCCAAGCAGCTCAGTCAGAAGGCTAGCCTTGGGTTTGTCACCATTTGATCCAATAATTTCCCTGTCAGTAAAATTTACGGCTGTCTGTCTTACATCTTTTACCCTATTATTTGCTATCTCCCATAATAATTTCTGATATAACGGCAAATTCCATATTTAACTGTGTTCTTATTTAAATGCTATTATGAAGACCTAGGATAAAGGGAAGTGGTTTCGAGTTATTTTGTTGACTGTGGCAAATTCTTTTTCTTTACAAGAGGAAAATAAGTATAATAACAGAGATAAGTTATTTAATTTGCTTGTCACACACTTTTCTCTGACTAGACACATAAGGTCTGTGTTCTGGTGTCTGATCAAGCACTGTTTTATTGCATTCATCTTTGCTGCATTATTTTGTGAGGCTGCATGCAATAAAGGTTACATCAGGATCCCATGATTTTCAAGAGAAAGTGGCAGTATGAGTGTCTGTTATGTGTCAAGAGCCCTTCAGAAGATTTAGGATGGAGGTAACTTAAAAGTGAGGGTTACATGCTTTTCCTCTCTTGAAGGAAAAATGGTGACATTCAGGTATTTGAAAATAAGTAAATGAGGTAAGTAAATTAAATTTAAGGGAATTTCAGTAAGTTTCATTGAATCAAAATTCTTTTTTTTTCCCCTTGGGGGAAAAAGAAAAGCCAGTTAAAGAAGGTAGTATAATTGTTTACATTTGAAAAGAGTTTTTCAGTGCCACTTTTGACAGGTTTTACAGTACAGGTTTTGGTAAAAAATACAGCACTGGCTAGAATATGCTCTTTTTTTTCCAAGTTCACTTTTTAAAATTTTAACAAAATTAGGTGATAATGAAAGAAAAAATATGTATAAAATATATCAGGGAATTATCATTTATGTGATTCCAGTACTTCAGCACATTATGTTCATTTCATGCTGGATATTTAATACTATTTGTGTAACCACTCTATAGCAAACTATGCAAGTTCCCCTAAAACAATGCATTAAACCAGCCTTAAAATATGATTCTTTGAAGTGGGCTGTGAGAAAGGAGGAGTGATGCAGATGGAGTTATGTTACGACATGGCAAGATGTGTTTCAGCCTGTCCAATAGTAAAACGATATGTCAATTCTTATCATTAGCTGTGAACTTTTCGAAGCAATGACCTGTTCTCAATGCTCTGTGAAGACCCAGGTACATTTATGGAGCCATATAAATGCATCAGGCTAAAATGGGCTAGGTTGTTGGTTTTTTTTCCCTTCCCTTTTTATCTTGGATTGGTTACCTTAAACTATTTTCTTGCTAAAGCATTCAATTTACTTTCCTCACTTACCAGAAAAAAAAAAAAAGGGTAAATTAACTTATTGGAATTTCAGGGGGTTTGCCTCAGGATTGCAGACACAACTGGTTTTCCCTTTAAGATTTAATTTTCCTTCTGCTTACCTTATTTAAGAGATCCAGTATTAGCATTTATATACTAAGGTATTAAGGGCTCTACTAATCTACCTTGTGAAATACCTAATTTGTTTAGCTTCAGTGCACAGAAGCACAAGAGAGTTAACACAGGGCTCTCGTATAAGTTTTACAACTTGTGACAACACAAAGCACCTCTCAGATGTTAATACACTGTGGGGCTTTAAACCTCATGTATTTTGCAAATATGACCTGAAAACAAATTTCTGCTTCTTATAGTTTTAAATATAGCATTTCTTTGAAATTTGTAAGTTAAAAATAACTAGAATTTTGTTTCAAATATTAATGACAAACACTTGCCCGAAAGTCCTTAGAAATCATTTGTTTTACCTGTAAAATATAAACTACTGGCAAATGTTAACGTTCACTTATTAATTTGTTTTATTGAAAGGTTAAGATGCCAGAATTTTCATAATTTATACAGAGAAATCCTCCTCATAATTTTAATTTAAAGACTTTTTTCTGGAGTTTTGGGTTTTATCAAATTATTTGTTTCCTAAATTCTGAATATGGGACTATAATGAATAAAATTAGGAGTCTAAATGAGCAAGCCTCAGATACCTGATTTTAAGTGTCTAGTTGAAGAAAATACAGGTTAAAAATTTTAAATGCCCTTTTAATCCAAACTATTGAAAAGCACAAAAGCAAAAAGAATCATGAGGTTCAATTTTCAGATAGTTTAGGATGTGATTTAATTAAAGACCAAAAGGGATGCAATTATTCAATGCACTAGCTTATTTTATATAAGTAACGATTGGACCATGAAATATTTCTCTGGACTTATTCCAGGAAACTTCTCAGCTATATATAAAAAATGTGCAACAGTTGCACCACCCATTTTCCCTTTGGTTTCTATCGCCAAAGAAGGTAGAAAAATTTATTGTCTTATATCTGAAAGTTGCCAAGCATACCTTCCTTTGGGAATCATCTTCATTACTGTAATTCTTAGAAGCTCAAGTCATGGGCCAATACTCCCTGGTGCTAGTCACTGTACAAACAAATTATGTATAGCTGTGTTTTTTCTATAATGCCAGCCAAGACCAAATTAATGAAAATAAACAACTGTAGCTGTATCTGCTGCAGACTAAAAGCCAGAGTACTAACATCATTAGTCTTGTGCAGGAATTACAGCATGAAAGAAGTAAAATGGTGCAGTGAATTGAGTAGTGTAGAAGATCTGGTTCCTAGATGACAGAGCACAGTGGCAATTTTTACATCTTAACTTTGGTATATGCTACCTTGAATTTTATGGTTTCTATCAATGCTGCTTTTTCAGGTTTTTTTGAGCAACTGTGACTTTCAGGGTAGCTTGATAGATGAATGCAGGCTAATTTTCTGTGAATGTCCTGGCAGCATTAGAGAGGAACCACTTAAGTCTCTGAAGACACTATCCTGCCCTGCTCCCTGGTGGAGGGAGTAGAGAAGGTGTCCCCAAGAAGTCAGCTTTAGCTAGTCAGATTATGCATAGTGGTTCATGGCTCATACATTTGTGATGAAGCAGAAGATGACATCTGATGTCATCTTTAAAATGCAGGTTAAGTTCATTGAAAGAAAGCTATAAAGCATAACTTAAGAAAGGCTCTGTTCTCCCAGAGTTTATAATCATGAAAAGAAATCAGAACAAAAGCATAAATAGATTGAATTACAGCAGGTAATTAAAACAAAATGCTTACTATGCTAGTCTTGTCTGCCACTCCTAGTCAGTCAGAACGATAGTTTATTTAATAAGCAGTCCTATTGAAGTGGGTTGGTTAGCCATTGAGTGAGGGCTGTTCTATAGGAGGAAGCAGCAGAATCCAGTAGGTGATGAGTAAAACCTAATGCTTAATCCTGATTGCTTGCTAACAATTGAGCCTTTGGCTACATCCAGACATGCTCAAATATATTTTGGTAGAAATATATATTTTCTATCAGCTTGCTGGTCTTTTTCCCCTTCCTGCTAAAACAGTTGTCTTACATAGTGTGCAGAGGTCTTTTACTCAGACACAGAATGACTACTTAATTTCCTTTTTCCTTTTCCCATTGGGCAGACGTGAGAAGCTACCAAGCCACAGGTAGATCTAGCATGGGCTTTGGAAGTTTTGTGAGTGTGAAATGCATGAAGTTGTCATCCCCAAACAGGCACACAGGTAAGTACTCAAGCAGTACTTTCGGGTACAGATACACGTTAAGAAACAAAGGCCTTACCCAATGTGTTCCTGCAGATAAATTCTTCAGGGCTCAAAGATGTCTAATAGGTTCTTGTAGATAGATAAGAGCAAACACATTTATTGTGAACTAAGTGCTTGCCCCCTTATCTAACGTTATCTCTGAGATGCTTGCGCAGCTTTAATTGTTTTTCTTCTCACCACTGATGTATTTGTTTAGTGCAAAAGTGCACCTCCCATAATGTTAATTGAGAAAATAATTATGATGAACTGCATGCACAAGATCCATCACGCCTTCTGAAAACTACATCAGAATCAACAATGCCATATTTCGTAGCAGCAGACAGAAAACAGATTTTCAAGTCATTAGTAAAATAAATGTCATCATTTTCTCTCTAGGAAATAGCTGTACCATCATGCCAAAGGAAAGGGCAGTTTTGATGGCTAAGGAATATTCAAGATTTGCATTGAAAAATGGACTTGATTTCCAAACGAATAGCAAGAGCATTTAATGCAGAGGACTAGAGTTTTGTATAATAGAAGCTCCTTTTAGGTAAATTTCATGAAAAAAAAACCTGTGAAAAGTTATAATGATAATATGTACCCTTCAAAACATTCTGTTTCAGTGAACGTGTAAGTGCCTCTGAATCATTTATGCATACATGCAGGAAACTGATAAATTTTGAACAAATTTAATTGAAATCACCCCTGGAGTGAGTCTGAAGGAAGGATTAAATTTAATGGTCTCACAGAGTGTAGTACTGTAGCACTCCACTGCCAACTCTGAAGTCTATATTTTTTTCCCAATAAAAGATTCTACACCTCAATCAGCACATGAATGTGAGTTTAATCACATCTCAGAATGAAAATCACTTTGCTTGTGCAGTAATGAGACTGAAGGAAGATGTAGAGATAGACAAATCACAAAGTTTGGTTTCACTTTAACGGTGTCATACTAAAACACAGGATTTTGTCCCACAAGATTTTAAGTGAATTGCCTGGGATCTCAAGCAATATGCCAAGGTACTATTTAAAAAACGTGAATAAGGATGAACAATATAGGCAAATTTTGGCATGTCATTGACCCTGCAGTACTGTCAGTGGAATGTGCTGGTTGTATCTGGATGCAGATACATCTTTAAACATTCATCATCATCATCATTGTATTATGCATGATTTAAAGATGCATGGTCTCATGCTATATCCCTCATTGCGTAGTCTTTTATTTCTGGCAGCAGCTTTTGATGGCTTGTAGCAGAGTGTTGTAGCAGGGTATTGTATCTTCACTTCTATTGGAGCACAGCAGAATCCAGCACTTAGTATTTTACTATTACAGGGGATACATATTCTTTTATTTTATTGTTATCCTTCTTAATTATTTCTAACTCTGTTGTGCTTCTGATCTGGTTCCTCTGCCCTTTAAAGTAAATTTCTCCTAGCTGACAGCTAACTTCGTTCCACTCTCTGGTGTCCAGTATCAAACCCTGTAAACCAGTTCACAAAAGCACTATGGAAGCATAGGGGAAGCTGATGTCTGTGAGAAATGTGCTTTGACCATTTAAATAGTCTGTGCTCTGAGCTCTGGATTTTATGCAACAGCTAACTACTCTGCTAAATTAGATTGTAGTTGTGGGGAGTATCCAAAAGAGCAATTTTTGCTCTCTAATGTAACTGTACCTCAACTTCTCTTGTGTGAAATCAAAATAGCAGTCCTAGTTCTTTGCAAAAGTATTGTGAAGATAAATTAATTAATCTATGCCAAATTAAGATAAATTAATTTATGTGGTGAGGAATGCCATGGAAAATGCTCATGAGGAAAGTAATAATTCTATATTCAAGAAGGGCTTGAGTTAAAGCTGTGTGAAGAATTGATTTTTCACTTCATTGGCTGACCTGAAAAATTGTGGAAAAAATCAATTTTGGACCAACCTGAAATGATTTTCTCTCATTTTTCTCACGGGAACATAAAGATAGGAGGAAGTAATATGCAAGTTGTATCTCAAACAAAACATATAGTTTGTCTGGAAGTAAAAAATTTCATTGTAATCTTAACTATTCATATCTTTTTACAAAATTGCAGGTAGGTATTTGAGGGAAATAATCCCTTTCAGCCTAATTATTGAGAGTTTATTTTGAAAACAGACTAGCAAGTGTTGGGTTGGTTTGTTTGGTTGTCTGTTTAAGCCCCTATCCCTCATTCATTGGTGAAATGCAGCTGTGGGTGAAAAAATTATGGAAAAAATGGGGTCTAGTTAATAGCTGTGATGAATCAGGTTTGGTGGGTATGCAGGTCTGTATTGGCTTAAGCACAAAAATCACCTTTTTGTAGACACAACATCATCATACTTCAGCATCTACTGCTTTCTTCTTCACAATTTTGAAAATTCCTTCTTCACCTTTTCACAGTCCATTTCAACATCTAAGTGTTGTTCAGGTAGTCGCCTGTTCTCCTTCCCGACCACATCTGATCAGTGCAGCTGTCACTGAGGTAAATACCTCAGTGTCCATTAGAGAGGTGCCAACACTGTGATACCTTCCCAGTGCCATGACAGTAAAGTGGCTTTGTACATTATAAAATAACATCCACTTAGTTGATGGCACACACCAATTGCCGTATGCAGCCATACTAACCTGTGAGGCTGCTGGACAGCTAGTAACTCTGTCAAGGAGAATTCGGCATGCCACTCATTTCTAGATGATGCATCTGTATGTCATCTATACCCCACTCAATTAGCAGTGTGGACAAGCAAAAGAACTTCAGGGCATCTATAGTCTGGAAAAGTTCAACCTGAGGCTGAAATTACACTCTGTCACTGGTAGAAGACTGTAGTTTCAATTAAATACTGTAAATATGATGAAAAATATGCTTTAAACAATGAGTGGGTAAAACAAAACTAGACAGCTGCTGTTAAATAAGCACTATTTTAAAATGTTGCAATGACTATGTAAGATATAATACCTGAACACATATTAGGGAGATGTAATGAAGCAGCACAGGTAACAGGGTTCAAGAACTCAGAAAAAAATATCTCTATGTCCTACTGTGTTTTTGTTCTATGGCTGCTTATTAGAACTTTTTGGAGTCTTGCTAGCTCCTTTTCAAATTACGTACCAGCATCAAAAACTTTGTTTCTCTGCTTTTTGGTACAAGAGAATATTTGTTCTAATAATTGGAAGAATAATGCCCTCAGTATGAAGTTCTCCACTGAGGGGAAAGGAATATATTTCAAGGTCCTCTCTAATAACCTTATTACACTGCTACTAGTGTTTACACATATCATGCATAAATTATATAAACATAAGCTTGTTATACAGTTGCATGTGTGTGTGCTCACTTTTTGTCAGTACTCTCACCATTTGTAGCAGTATTTTGCAACACACAAATTAGTAGCTTGTTTGGATTTTATCCTTTAGCATTACTTGTAAAGAGGATGGTAGATTTAAATAATTCTTCCATATATGTATTTTTTGTTGAGAACTCCTCTTGGTAGTGTTCTTTGCCTCATTGATCTTTTAGAACCGTGGCATTTGTAAATGTTGATTGTGTTGAACTCATCAGCTAGAGACAAACAGCTGTGAGAAAGGCTGTTGAGCACCTCCATCTTGGTATTCTTCGTACACAAGAATCCTTGAAACAAGAAACCACATTCACTTTGAGTGGCAGAATCTGTGCAAGATCTGTGTAAACTTTCAGTCTACCAAATTACCACACCTGTTATCCTCACAGGCAGGGCTACACAGCCTCCTCCCTGCCCCAGTGCCAGAGACAGACTCCTAGCTAGCACCAGTGTGTTGTGTAATCTGTGTGGTCTTCACAGATTGAAGAGCTACAGTTTAACTGCAAGTCCTAGCTGTTATTTTCATTGCAAGTGCTTGTCCACAGAGAGTTCTCTTGAGGTGAAATTAATTTCACAATTCTAAATATTTACATTTCACACTGAATGCAGGCTACACGTTACAGTCTGAATCTGATTCAGGCTATTCCCTACAGTTCTAAGATATGCAAGAGAATGAATGATTCTCTGTGTAAGGACATGGAAGAATTAATGGGAAAATATTTTTCCACTGGTCTGGAATCCAGAGAAGAATTCCAAGGATTAAGCTTATATCAGCCTTGAGCTGACTTTACTGTTCTTCAGGCCTGTTGACCTGAAGAGGCAAAGAACTACCTGGACTGAGGTCTGACTTGCTTTAGGATAGTAAGACTACATCACAAAAGTTTTCAGTCACCTGCATTGACATTCACTAAGATGGAGTTCAGGGAATTTCCTATATCCATGACTTTTTTTTTCCTCCAGAAGATTAACAGGAAATCTCAGAATGAAGAACTGTTGATAAATCTTTTAGAGCAAACTGTTTATATAAATAATAACATATTACTAGGATAAGTGGAATTAATGAAAGAGTTCAAAAGGAACTTACATTTTAAACATAAAAGCTACTGATATGAGCTGTTGATTTCTTAGATGGAACAGAATATTACAAGAAAAGAAGGTGTCAAGGCTGAGGCCAGTCCTTAAAAATAACTCCAAAAGAGAATTCAGGGATCTTTTGATCAGTCCCCAGAAAGAAAAATATGGACTGATTTTCATAGAGGCAAATCAGTAAGCAGGAAAATGTCTCTAAACCATGCATTA
The DNA here is from genome assembly GCA_013398055.1 of Ifrita kowaldi. Taxonomy (NCBI): domain Eukaryota; kingdom Metazoa; phylum Chordata; class Aves; order Passeriformes; family Cinclosomatidae; genus Ifrita; species Ifrita kowaldi. Next base: position 379,354 of record VZRS01025484.1, read on the forward strand.
GAAGATGCTGGATGGGGGAACGAGGACAAATATCTCTGTTGCCTGGTTTGTCATTTCAGAGACAGGATATAGGGCTGAATAAGTAAAGGTCTGTATCTCTGTTGGGAGGTCATTCCTCTGTATCTCTGGTATCAGAACTGATTAGTCTCTATAAATCTTTAAAATAAATAAATTAAAAGGTAAATACATTTATAGACTGACCTGTGACTTGTTCTGGTGATTCTCTCCAAATCAGTCAGTCATCCTAATGTAGATGAACAATCATCAATGTGATGTTTAGTGAAGAAGAGGTGTGAACATATAAATGGGTGTGCTGGTTTTGAGCTGGAAAGAGTGTTAATAACTCGTGTTATCAACATTATATCAAATGTTTTTGTTACTGTTGATCAGTGCTGACCCAAAGTAAAGGCCTTTCATTTTCTCACCCAGCCCACCAGGGAGGAGGCTGAGGGTGCACAGGAAGCTGGGAGGGGACACAGCTGGGACAGCTGACCCCAGCTGACCCAAGGGACATTCCATGCCATATGGCATCATGTGTAGCATATAGAGATGGGGGAAGAAGAAGGCAGGAGGGAACATTTAGAATTATGGTGTTTGTCTTCTCAAGCCTTGGAGCTGTGGTGTGCTGGAGCCTGCTCTCTGGGAGATGGTTGAACACCTGCCTGCCCGTGGGAAGTGGTGAATGAATGCCTTGTCTTGCTTTGCTTGTGTGCACAGCTTTTGCTTTCCCTATTGTATTGCCTTTATCTCAACGCACAAATTTTCTATCTTTTGCCCTTCTGATTCTCTTCCCCATGCCACCAGGAAGAAATGAGAGTGTAACTATGTAGGGTTTAGTCGTCAGCTGGAATTAAACCAAAACGTCGGACTAAGGGAAATTGTTCTCTGCTGGTAGTGCAAAACCTGTGAAAAATCCTAAGAAACCTCCCACAGATCACATGACTACAAAGGAGAAAATAAATGTCCTAAAACTTAGAATTGTGAATCTATCCAGCTGATGCAAAGAAGGAATTGTGATTACTAGGGAGAACACAAAGAATTTGAAACAGGTAAAAATATTTTAATGCTGAGACTGTAACAAAGCATCCCAGACTTTGCAGACCAATGCAATTATTTAATTGCAAAGACATCAAATAAATTTTCAGTGTTTCAGATTTACCACTAGCTCTACTCTCAAGCCACTAAATTCGTAAGCCAGACATACTGTTTTCAAAACTAGCTAGTTGGGATTTTATGGCTTGCTGAATAGATTCAGAAAACCATCCTGTATGAAGTTCCTTTATCCCTAAAGTCATTTAACTTTATGCAATGCTTTTCTACAAAGTCAATCCAGTATGTGAGTTCCTACAGAGAACACTAATTGTCTATGAGCTAGCATTTACACAAATAATTATAATAAAAAAATTAGGTGGTGGTTTACTGAAGGTTATAATGGGATGAGTTGAAAGAACCTCAGAATTGCCTTTAATTGGTTTCTGGAATAACCATCTGAGTAGACTCACTTCTCTTTATTTGACTCACTGACTAAGAGTCGGAAAAACTGACTTGCACTGGCAAGCTGGCTTTGACTGCCAATATAAATCATTTTGGCCTTGTCTTAGACTACCTTAGACTTTCTTTTCCTTGGTAACACTTTCAGATGACAAATACTAATGAGACTGAGGAACAGATTTAACACTTACCCTGGCACATTTCTTATTAAACTGTTCAGAAAACAAGTTCTATTTCTTAGATCTTTGAGTAAACATTCTATTGATTCCTACATTTTTTGAAGCATGCAAGCATAATCATAGAATCGATATTTTGGGTAGGAAGCAACCTTAAAGATCATCTAGTTTCCACCCTTCGGCCACAGGCAGGGACACCTTATTCATAGGGCATATTAGACTTATTCGTTATCACTTTATTTTCTTTTCTATTAGAGTTTTTAAGAATTTGTTTCTCGTGGCCTTCATATACTTAACACTAAGCTTTAATTAATATCACAGCTTATGAAACCACAATTCTAGTAATTTCCATGCAAGAAACAATAACACATAAAATACATCCTGAAGTATGGTAGCATTTTATGTGTATATTTTAAAGAGAAACAGCTGTAAATCTTTTGACTTACCATTGTAACAAAATAGAATTTTTGCACATTATTTTTTTTTCCAACTTCACAGGAAAAATCATAGAAGAAGCTGACAAGTCAAAAGTACTTGCATGATCTTGTATCCCTCCTTATGACAGAGAGCTAGAACTTTTTGGGGAAAAAAATGGAACATCATTCATCAAGAGCTATTAAACTTTTTGTTTGGGCCTCACAGACTGTTTTCTTTGACAAGCCAACTTCAGCATGAAAAGAATTCAACAAACAAACAAAGGCAACTGTAGCTTTCTTATGTTTTTCAAGTCTAAACATACTTAAGGAAAGTTTAAGCTTTTATTCTGAAAAAGGTGTCTGTCATGAAGCGTGAGGGTTGAAGTATCTCTTGAAACAGGAAAGGAAGTGTCTCAGGTTTGCAGAGGAGAGATTTCTTTCAGAGAGAAGGTTATGGGATCAGTGCTTTTCCTCTAAATCCGTGCTCTCTCTCCAGTAGCATGCCCTAATTTCATCCTGTAACACTCAAAGACACTGAGGGTCTCATCTACTTTCATCATTTAGAGTACCATTGAAAATTTATTTTGAAAACTACAAGCACTGTTATGCTGGTATTCAAACACAAATTAAGTTAAAAAATTTTTTGCAAGTCTCTTTGAATATGCTCTGTATAACGATAAATACACTTTTTTTTCTTTTACTAGTGTCCAAACATCTTTCCTCTTGCATTATGCTCTTTTAGAATTCCTTCTCTGTGATTCCAACCTTCATTGCAGTTTATAACATAAAGCTATTTTTCTTTCTCCTTATGGGACCTTCTAAAGTTTGTTTATCCCCTTCTCCCTCTCCTTGGCATTATACTGGTATGTGAACACACTCACTTCATAATACAGTTGTCCACTTGTGCTGTCCTCCTCACACAACCAAATCAAATCTTAGTCCCCCTTTCACCCTACAGCCTCACTCTTTGGATCTACAGAAATGTCAACAAACTATACCTGCGGTATACCTGACAGAAAGAAAATCAAGTCTACACCTTTTATAGGAAAAGGCTTACTCTAGATTATACACTTGCTAAAAAAGAAGTTCTTGTCTCTAGAAACTAAATTACTCCAAAATCACAGTAGTAATTTTCCCCCCACCCATGCCCTTGCACAATTAACAACCATATCCAACATGAAAGGGTGGGTGGGGTTAGAAGAGATTCTTGCAAAATTCCCATGAAAAGTAGTTCATACGAAACTACCCAGTCTTGAAGCAGCAGATGAAAAGTATTAACTCTGGATAGTTCCTTTGGGGGTTTTTTCCTCAAGTTTGGGGGGGTTTTGTTTGTTTGTTTTTGTTTGTTCATTTGTTGGGTGGTTTGTTTTTTTCCCCTTCTTAAATTGCCCTTTGTGGTCATGGCTGGGGGCTTGTGTTAAAAAACTGAGAACTTAACTTTTGCAGCTTCATTTTTACATTACAGTAGCAGATACTGTTATAAACACAGTTGCCCTCTGAGGGGTTACTGAGCCCAGCAGAAAAAGAGCAGCTAGCACAGAAACACAGTAAATTCCAAATGCATTACTTCTTCCCTTCCCCTTTCCAAATACAAAACATTCAACTACATCGGATTCTTTGATTTTTGATAACAGGGCTCGGTTTCTAAATGTAATATGCCCCAGGTTACTTCGTAAGTTTTCTTGGCCTGTGATCAGGAGCACACCTGACAGATGCAGACTACCTCTCCTGTCACCTTCATGTAATCCTTCATGTTTTGTATCAAAGAATTCCTCCAGCAGTTGAAAGCAAATTTATCCTCAAAGGTATTTATGACAAATACAATAATTCCTTTTAATGCGGGAGCTGTTTAATCCACCAACCTATTAAGTACAGTATACCTCCAGCAAACAGCCATTACTTCTCATTAACATATTGCACTTAAAAATACAATTAATCCTTTAATAGGATCCTAAAATACATAGTTTCCTCTATGCAGCACCTCTCCCGATAATAATCTGCAGAAAGTGGCATCCAAAAGTTAATTAAAAGCAAAGTGTTCTTACATACTAAGCTTCCTGTTCAGACACACAATGGCTTGATGTTATTGGTGCTTTCACTGATTAAAAGGATTTACAATACATAGTTTTGGGAAAGAAGCTCTATAATTGCTGCTAATTGCCTTCATTTTTAGATGGTTGGATATATTTCACATGGATCTTGTTTAACTGTGCTAGATATTTTCCAGGCATATATATTAAACTTTTCCTTTTATTAATTCAAAAACTAACTACAAGTTTCTTTTTTTTCTTACCTATTACTCCACAAACTATTTTGGTAAAGTGCTTTTTCATAGCCAATGATAATTATACTTAAATAGAGAATAAAAATAACTTTTTGATTAAATTTACAGGCTTATGGCTCAGAAAATATGGTTTCTATTCTCACTTGCACAATGGATTTTCTGTGTCATTCAGCAAGACAGGCATGATCACAGCTACTTTTCCCCATCTCTTACTGGAGAGTGTTTCCTTTTAAAAATACGTCTTTTTCTGTCTGATTGGAACTAATCAAGAATAGTGACAAAAATGCTGTTAGAAATGGTATACTGAAAAAAATTGAATATTGAAACAATCACATGAATCAAATAGTTATAATTATTATAAATTCTAAACAGGATATTTTATCTTGTTGACATAACCTCAGTCAATATCTTCTGGCTTCTCAAAGCAGAGAACAGTATTTTTCTCAGTTTCCATTTACTGCCTTCTGCTGTTTTGGCCTTCCACTTTGACCGGACTAGAGCAAATATAACTTGATACTGAAGCAATTCCTTGTGGCGTGCCCTAGAAGATAAATCTAGGTACTGAAAGACCTACTTTTTAACCATAAGTCTCTCTGGTTTGAAGCAGAAACCCAACCCGAGGTTTTTCTCATCCAAGTGATAAAGGGAGAAATGCACTACTCAGCAAGTAACTGGATGCTGGAGATTAAATTCTGTTCTGCAGAAGCCATTTTACCATGAGCATAATGAGCACGTGACATCAGGGCTTGGTGGGTTTGTGTATGCTTCCGCCTAGTAAAAAAATCACCAGCAAGATGGGTCTCAAAGGCCTCAGTTACTCACGGGGGCTACGCTAATAAGTGGTGTCTTGAAATTAGAGCTTGAATTTCTAAGTCTCATAGCCTGAAGCAGTTTTGCCAGTGATGACAGACCCTAGCACGGCTTTACCAAGTACACACAGTAGGAATGTATCTGTGATATGTAGCAACTGGTGCTGAGAACCCAAGGCCCACCTTACATAGATGTTTTGGGGAGGGTTATTCAGACTGGGTCTAGTCTGTCTCCTGTACTGGAAGCCTCTTGGCAGCTGAAGAATATTAGATGCATTCTTAGAGAGAATATTCCACATTAGTTTCTTTTGAAACACGTAGTCTGTGTGCTCTGAGCCTGCTCTGTGCAGTAAGGGGTAGGGAAGTTGACTCAAGCATATTTTTGATCGTAGATAGGAAAAGAGAAAACATGATAATTTCAATGTACACTTCTTCACTGTAATTGTTTTCCTAGCAAAATTCTACAATACTTTCAGGGTACCTACACTCTGCTGTCTGTAATATAAAAGAAAAAAAAAAATCAAAAAACATGCACAACTTTATCAATTAAAGTTGTTCATAATAATCTTGAGAATTCAAGGTAGATGTTATCATAGAAACGTTATTTCTGTTGTCTGATTAATAACATCACAGTCCTCTTCTCACTTTATTTTTATTAATTTTGATCCTGAGAAACCAACAATATTCAAATGCATTACATTCTTTAGGAATCTGTCTTCTATTATGAAAACGGTCTGTTAGCAGCAAACATCCTAAACTCTGAAACCTTTTTGATGCCAGGAGCCAGGACTATATGAAAAGTGCATGGTTGGCTGATTTGGCTTTTATGTTTTGAAAAGCTGCCCTGAAAACCTTCAATATTTGGCAAGATCTTCGACCATTGAGCAGGTTTCAAGACATGTTTCTTAAAACATGTTTTCACCTGTTTCGTCAATGCTTTTAATTTTTTAACATGTGTACTACAACTTTTCAGAGACATAGCTTGTACAGTAAAATTTAACTCAATTTCTGAAATTAGCAGGAAGCAAAATATAGAATTTCAAAACACATCAAGTAAACATATCTAAGCACAGGTTTTAATACGTGATTACATGATTAGTAGCTGATGTCCACCAGTTTCACAGAATATGAAGGGATATATATCCAAAGGAGCAAGTTGAAGATTCTAGTTGAAATGAATCTTATTTTAATAAGAATTGGCACAAACATGCTTTGTAGTCCTGCACTTTTTTTTATCATCAACATTAAAAACTCCTCATGTTTAACAAATTTGTTTCCACCTATGCAATGTAATAATCCTACTTCACTTTTGATTTTATAGAAGGAACACACAGATACTAATTCATATCTGATTTAAATGAACATGTTCCTGCTAGTTTAGGTATTCAGTTAGATTTCAGTCTCTCCAGTTGAGTTACCTGAATGAGAAGACTTTTTGTAAAGATGTTGATGTGGGAGGTTTTCCCTTTAGCAATTTTGCATACAAATTAGATGCATGTGTGTCTGAAAAAAAGTATATATAGATATCAAGAAATAACCTCATAAATTATTTTGAAACTAAAAATCTTGGGCAATTACTGTTGAGTATGAATCTATACTACCCCGTAGAAATTACTGACAGGCAAAATATCTATATTCTTCATTAATTTGCAGCAGAACAAAAATATTTATGTAAGAAATGTGCTACTTAATCACTTCTTCATATTTATGACCTGTAAATTTCCAGTATTTACAAATGTTGTCATTAAAACCACTAATCCCGCAGTCTTTGCTTGAACAATTCTTGTATATTTTTTACATTTTACATTTTTGTATTGAGTTTTAAATTAAAAAAAATTCTTAACTCAGCTAAGTCCTTGTGATTTGACCCATGCATGACTTTTACCTTCAGTAGAAAATTAAAGGGTAGAGAATAAGGTCAGACTCAAGGACTGTCATACCTTATCTTAACTATGTGAGAATCTTTTTGTAGATATCTCAATGTGATGCTCCCTTTTAATCAAAGGGGTTGCATACTCATCCCCCTACTACAGTATCAAGTGAGATTTATATTCTCATCTTTATAATTAATAGTGCAGCATATATAGGCTTTTTTTATCCCTTTCTTCTTTTTTTCTGACAAAAGAGGAAACATATACAATGAAAAGATAAATAATTTCTTTATTTTTTGGGTGTGAAGAAATATTGTTAAAAACTATTTGTAAAGTTAAAAGTGCTGTTTTCTAATCATGTCTGGCCTCAGGTTGTCTTAAAAGCTATCCTGAAAGGAGTCACAGATGTATCTAAACTTGTCATTTACAAGCAGATAATCAATTAGAGATTGTTTTAAATAGGGCCGTGCTTCTCCTACTTATTTTTAAGTTATTGCATAGGACTTCAAAACTGTGTCAGATGAGTCTTGTGGTGAGGAAGAAGACATATCATTTATCCATTTATCAGTCAAATCCAAGACATTTTCCCCCAAAAATTTATATAACAATTGTTTAGAATGATCTGGAACAAGATAGGAAGACTGATCTATAGGACCCAGTAGTTCTACAGTAATATTGCAATGCAGTAAGGCTTACAAATGCACAGACTTCCCTTTCAGAGGGGATTTATCTTGGTACGTGTCAGTTGTGAAAGTTCAAGAGTTAATTCATGAGCAGATGCTGGTATTGACAGAAAGTCACAAAACTAGGAGAGAAGTATTCCCAAATCTTCACTTCTTTTGGAGGAACAATTTTACTGTTGTATTATCCTACATATTTTCTAACACTCTTATCTTTCCCCTTGCTTCCCTTTGGATTTCCTCCTCTTCATCCACAACTTCTTTAAGGTTTTGTGCATATTTTATCAAGGAAATCTGTTATTTTTGCATCTCACTAAAGCTATTTCATTTTTTTTGTTTCAAAATGGAACTGATGGCTCGTTTTCAGCTTTTCAGTCTTAGTTTCTTACTGCTTAACTACAACTTTGGCAGTCAATCCTTTTCTGTGTCACTTTAATTCATTTTGTTTGTTGATGCAGACTTGTATCCATACTCAGCAGCATTACAACTCATGACTAACCTGAAAGTTTCTGGGGACATGATTAAGTAGGAGCAGAATGGTCTGTGGAGTTATGATTTTCAGCCAAAGGGAAAGGGATGAATGGAGAAATTTTTTCTTGCCAAACCTGGGACTTAAAACACTGCTTAATCTGGTCAACATAACTGAATATAAGTGTTCCGTGTTGTGGAAGAGATAGGTTGAAGATGAGCGGCTCATGGAAATTCCAGATTGTGCCTGTGAGTAATCCGGAACTTAGAAGATATGCATCTGTAAAACCACTTTCCACCTTCCTCTGGATCTTGCTATCAACACACAGCTGCTCTGATCATGTCTTCAACAAACAACTGAAGAACAGAGAGCTTGTTCTGAGGTATTTAAGGCCACATGAATCTCACCAGTAATTTAGAACAAATCCTAGTTTTTCAAGTGAAAATTTCTTACTAGGAGTCTTGAGATTCCCTCTTTTTTTTACAAAGCTAATGCACAGGTCTTTGCGTGATGCTAATGTATTGCAAGTTCAGGAGCAAGAAAGAGCTACAGGATGCACAACTAATGGAGAAACCAGAGACAATAAGGAGAGAACAGGGAAAAGATAAAATGGAAAGGAAGAATCAACACTTTGCAGAAGGGCTACAGTTTATATTTCTTAGAAGCTGGTGAGAACTAGGAGGTGGAAGATGAGAATACCGATGTTCTGAATGGAGAGTCAAAGAGTCTAGGAGCAAGGGAATACTCTGTGACTATTTAGAGGCAGTCATTTTTGGTAAGGAGTATGGCACATGACACAGAAGAAGAAATGAGAAAATCTCTGGGTCATAGAACTTGTGCCAAAGCACTTTGTGTCAAAGAGAGGGAAATGAGCAATGGATGTTTGGGCAAGTCAGACTGGTCTCATCTAGTAGATACTGGCTTTGGGAATAGCAGCAGTCCTTAGACATAGGCAGATTTCCTGTTTAAACAGAAATAGGTCTGGCAGAGACAATACTGTTGTTCACACTGATATTCCCCGTTATGGATTTGTTGAGTTTATTGTTCTAAGTATAGAGTTTTGCATTTGCCATTAGTGGTTTACATGTGGCTTTTTTCTCCAACTTGACAAGACCATTTCAAATTCTAATCCTGTCCTCCAGTGTCTTCACATCTGTCACAGTTTGGTGTCATCTGTAGATTTAATAGGCTTACTCTCTGTGCTATCATCCAACATTGTAATGAAAATATTGAATCACATTAAATTAAAGGCTTCTGAAGAGCCCAATTTGATAAATCTCTCCACTTTGACAGTGAGCCACTGATAATTATTCTCAGTGTGGTTTTCCAACCAGCTAGGCTCACCAAACAGCAGTATTGTCTAGTTTATATTTCCATGGCTTAGTTATGAAAATGTCATGTGCAACAATGTAAAAAGCCTTACTAAAGTCAGCATGTGTCACATACTTTCCTTCATCCACAAGTCCTGTTAACTTTCATACAAAGAAATTAGATTGATTTGACATGATTTGTTCTTAATGAATCTGTATGGGCTGCTTTTCTCCTTATTTTTAAGGCACTTAGAAGTGCTTTGTTATTTTCTCTTGCTGTTTTCCAGAAATCAAGTTTTTACCTTTATTTACTTATTTTGACATATTTGCTGACAATGTTTATGTTAATACACCTGAGATAAGTCTTGAATTTTGTGGTGCTACTCCAAATAGAAGGCCTTTATCCAGAAGAGACTTCTCATGCATGTGTGTCTATACTTGCAAATCTATCTGTGCTGATTTTGGCTGGAATACAGGTAATTTTCTTCATAGTGGCTAGTACAGGACTAGGTCTTGGAGCTGTGTTGAAAACAGCGTTGAGAACACAGAGAGGTCTTCACTACTGCTGAGCAGTATTTACAGAGGGTCAAGACCTTTTCTGCTTCTCACCCCACCCCACAAGTGAGGAGGCTGGAGGAGCACAAGGAGTTGGTGGGGACACAGCTGAGCCCAGGGGATGAAAAGGTTATCCCAGACCACACGTCATCATGCTCAGCATATAAAGTGGGGGGGGAGAAGAAAGGCAGGGGGAGATATTCAGAGGGATGGCGTGTGTCTTCCCGAGTCACCATGACACATGATGGAGCCCTGCTCTCCTGGAGATGGCTGAACACCTGCCTGCCCAAGAGAAGTGGTGAATGAATGCCTTGTCTTGCTTTGGTTGTGTGCATGGCTTTGTTTTATCTATTAAACTGCCTTTATCTTAGCCCACGAGTTCTCTCACTTCTACCCTTCTGATTCTCTGCTCCATCCCACTGCTGGGAATGGAGCAGAGGGGCTGTGTGAGAGTTAGTTGCCGCACGGGGTTAAACCACACTGCCATCCAATGCCCTCTTTGCTATTTCCATATTTCCAACCATCTAGTTTCTTCTCTATCACGTCCTTCTGAAAGTTCAAGGTTGTCAGAACGAAAGCATATTTCTCTGTCCACCTTGCAAAAGTTCCTGGATGCTTTTGATGGTTTTCACACCCTTTATTTTCACAGATGGGACCATTAGCAGAACAAAAGGAAAGCTATGTCCTTCCTTGCTATTCTAGGTTGGTTTTTTCTCCTCTCTCTCTCTTGCTCCAGAAACAGATGCTTTGGACAGATTGGTGCATTTCAGTTCAGACAGTTTTATGTTTGTCTTATGTGGGAACAAGTTGGTTTATAGGACAGAATCAATACTACCACTAGAGCAAAATGTGTAAATTGCACACCTCTTTCCTCTCAGCTTGTGTGACATTAGAATCCATTATCTGTACTGAGTTTTCAACAGCTCTCTTAAGTGATCTCACTGAAGAGTAAAAGAGCAGTAACCTCTCTCCCCTGGAACCCTTGAAAGACATTAATTTACCAGTACTAGGTATTAGTTATCTAGAGAAAATAGGTGGTGTACATGGCTATGAAACTTGTATGACTATGTTTTATCTCTGTTTTTAGCATGCTGCTAAAAGACCTTATCCCTGTCAAGGTCAACTACAGTTTTGAAAACAGGCTGTTGCAAAGGGGACACAGTCTATGTGTCATCATAAAAATTCTTTCTTTATATATTTTAGATAGCAAAAGTTGGAATTCTGGAAAAATGTAGCTGAAATTAACATTGACATTAAGAAATATTAACATATATTTTACAGAGAATAGAAACTATAGGGATAGTTGAGTTTATATATTTGGACAATCAGGCAGGTATATGGCACAATCTTAAATGGTCCCACCGTAGCTGGACCATGATTAGTCCTGTGACCACCTGCAAATAATCCTTTATACTGTGAGTAGGGGATACCACTGGGAAACATGGTTACAGCAGCCAAGCAGAGGTCCATCTTTGCCCTGTGAATGGGATGACATAACATTTATTTCTTTATATGTAAAGCATAACATACAAAGAGCTTACAAACTATAGATGTGTTTTTCCCAAGAAATCAGTGCATATGAAATTCATGGTCCAATTCAGAGACAGATAAATTTATGTTGCTTATCGATAGGCATGCTGCCATTGTTTACATCATAATAACATCATAATGGTATGAAAATTTAATTTCATGTTGATATTTTTACTATTAATTCTTAAAAACTTGTTTTGTTTTTAGGTCTGCTAGGCTGGGTGCAATCCATTCGTGTTTCTACATGTTGATACTCTAATTACCAGAAGTTGCACATTAAGAGACTTACATTGTACAAAGACAATATATTATATTGTCATATTAGTGCAGTCTGAGCTATTAACTGAGATGCCAAAAGATATCTGCTCTCATGTTATTTCACATTCAGTTATGAATACTTTGAACAAGCAGCTACATGCTTTGTTCAGTTCTCATTCCACATCTTCCCAAAAATGAGAAAATTACCCACTGTAGTCACAGATTTATTCCATATTCCTGTATCCAGTCAACGAATAAATAAGCAATTTTTTAAAAAAACAGCACCCTTTTCACCCTGAAAATCAAGAGCCAACAACAAATAAAAGAATATTTGTTTACAACCTTCAAGAAATAAAAAATCCCAACACTAAGGTCAATCAACAATAAGAATAATTTTCAAAGCTACTGTTAGAGGCATATTGCATTTTCTTGTATTACAGTATCCACTCACTGTTTCTTCCATTTTGAAGATTCTGATATTGGTCTTGCCTTCTGGGAATAGGAATGTCTGGGGATCATGGCCTTCTCTGTGTTAACAACAAATACTCATCACTAAACTCACATCAAATACAGAGTTTCTCATGAAGGTGTAAATATTTTTGATATATTTTGGTTTATGGCTGTGTAGAACTCTATCTGGAATCTGTAGTTAGTGTGAGCATTATCAGTAGTTTTCGTGAATGAGAATGTTATTAAAGCCCATCAATCTCAATCAGAGCTGGCTAACTTTACTTCAACTCCTGACTTTTCTCCATCATCAGCTATTATCTGCATTGGTTCCAAGAAAGGAGCCCAAAAGAGATATATCTAAATAAAGAAACTGGTGAGACTTTGGAGACTATAACACTACTTATCTGTTTCCATTTATTTCTAACTGTAGACAGAAAGTGGCATTTCAATGTAAAAAATTTCAGCTAGCACTATGAATTGCTGGTGGGTTTGAACGCACACACACTCATTCTTTGCATATTTCTAAAGACAAATCTCAGTTTATATTTTCCTTATGTAGCTGGTGTCCTTACTGTGTACTGGCAGAGCTCTTTTTAGTTTTATAAAAATAATATGAACTGTCAGCAGCATAGGAATATGTGATGGGTATCAGGAACAATAGCTCTAAAACGAGAATCTCATGTATGCACAAACACAAAGAATGCCAATTGTCCCTAAGGAGAAACCATGGAATCCAGGTCTGGCTTTAAACAACAATTAAGAAGCTTCCTAAATTTTTTTTTTTTTTTGATGGATGCATGCTCCACAGTAACATGTACACCTCAGAGAAAAACACCTACAGTGGTACTGACAACAGGAGTTCAATAAATTCTGTTGTGAAACTGAGTCATCATCCCAAGTGCTGGGTCCAGACACTGAAAAAGGAGCTCAGTGTGAGCACAGATGTGTGCAGTGTCAAGGCATTGAGGATGTTTATGAATATAACACAATAATATAGGAATTTTTATTTATTCACTTGAAAGCAGAAAAAACATGTAAAGAGCCTGAAAGGGAGAATGTATAGGGGGGTTTTCGGCAAGTAAAATCAATTCTTGTTTAGGAAAGTCATTGAACAGAAAATTCATATGGCAGATTTCTTTCATAATGTACTGGAAATTTTTAATCCAAAATTAGGTTTGTACTAGGAGATATTAAGCCTTACTATAGTGACAGATCCAATGATATATCAAATTACCTCAGCAGAGTCCAAATGGTTCTTCAAATTAGAATGAGGAAGATTTCCTAGTTGCAATTCCAGTCTTCATGCAATCTTGTGAACACATGCTCTTATTCCTCAAAGAATATTCTTGAATTTTCATAAAACTCAATATACCTGTAGAAATTCTCTGTCCCAATTTCATGTAGAATATTCTGTGACCTTTTTCCGACTTCAGGAAAAGACAAAGGCAGTACATGTAGATCTATAAGACCATGTTGGAGATGTCTGAGGACCTTGTATTTCATCTTAGGATTCTCCTAGGAATGCAGTGAAGGTTTTTAACTGCAGAGATTCAGATTCCTATAATGGCATGTAAATCTTCATCTGTTAATTTTAATTGTAATGGTGGAAAATCTGAGTAACTCTGAACAGTAAATAAAATGTATCAATGTGCATGTGTGCACGTATTGAGGGAGAAATAAGAACTTATTGTTGAGGTACTGCTTCAGAAGGCAATAATGGTTCTTGGTGACTTAAAATTTGAATGCTTTGAAACCAGTTTTTTGTTCCTCTGTAAAGGAACAGGAACAAACCCATTTTGCTCCAGTATTTTGAGCTCAGAAATATACTCACCCAGGAAGTGAAGTGAGCCTCACAAAATTATGCTTGTTGTGATCAAGAAGTTTCAGTAAAAGAAAACAAAAGTCATCTACATTTTTTCAGCTCTTTATATGCATATTTAGAACTGCTTGGTGTGCTAATATTTTCATTTTGTACTTGCAATGTATTGGAGAGGATAGATCTTTTTGAGGTATGTATTGTAATTGACTTATTTTAGCTCTGAATTAATATTTGTCAAAGGAAAAAAAGCAACCAAAACTTTAAAGACTTTAAAGACTATTTGTGTCTTCTAGAGTGTTTTTTGTAGTGTATGAGAGGTTTTCAAAACATCCCTAGCAGTAGGTGTTTCTACACTTGTGGGCCAGCAGTTCTTCACCTTAGAGGAATCCTAAGGTTTTGGAGGTAACCAGTCAGGTGTAAAAAGAGAAGTATTACTATGTGAGAAACAATAGGAAGTTTAATTGGAATTTTCAAAATGGAAACCGTATTTACGTTATAAAATAAAAATTGTTGTTATCATTTTTAGTATTATTACTGCTGTGAAATAACCAATGAGAAAATATAATGAATTTGTGTAGAAACATAAGTATTCAGAACTTTGTGAACTTAGTCTCTGTTTTACTACATTTCACTCTATTTTAATGTTATTTTTATAACATTCCTATAAAATTATTCTGGAAATAGGTGTTTCAAAGAATGAGATAAACAATTCATAAATGAAAAGGTAAAAGATTGTTTTTAGATTCCTAAGAAGGCTGTTCAATTTTAGAAATAGAAGACATGTATTAAAGGTGTGCTTTTTTTTTTTTAATTTATACTTTTAAACTACCCTTTTTTAAGGTGGGAATGGAAATGGAGGAAGTTAGTGTGAGGAGAAAATATTATTGAATGTAGACAATAAGTAAGCTTGAAAGGATCATGGAAATCAAAGTAACACAAAGTACAGCTAAGAAATACAGTGCACCCTCAGGCTTCATTTTCTGTGGCCTAGAGAGCCTCACCTGGGACCAGAATTCATATCTCAGAATAATATCTCAGCTAAACCAGCTTTTTTGACCTGCTGTGTTTGAAAATGGGAGCTCAGATGAGATGCTGGTTGTTAATCACTGTCTTTGCCCTTGGAATATTAAATAAAATGCAATGGAGGAAAGGGAAGGAGGGAGAGAGAGGGGAAGGAAGCAATGGAAAACATCTGTTCATTACAGTCTCATAAACAAGAAGGAAAAAAATATTTAATAGATTTATCACAAGAAGTGCTAGAAACAGAAATGAGATTGATTTACTCTAGCACTGTCTTGGTTTGAAAAGA
>VZRS01026081.1:0-11695 GCA_013398055.1 Ifrita kowaldi
AAGCTTATGAAAAGGCCATGTATTGGAGGGATGCTGAGAGAAATATATTTATGGAGAAAGAATTGGTTTGGGGCACCTGTGTACAGCGCTGTCACAGCCAAATATCATGAAAGAAGTCAAAACCGTGAATGGATTTGAATACAACAAGTGCTAAGAGGAAGAAACAGGGCTAGAGGTAGACACAAAAATATAGAAGGAGGCTGGGCAGGCAATCTGTATTCACAGTCCTCAGTATTTCATCTGCTGTTCTTAGGAAGCCTGTCTGACACTGACCTAGCCCCAGTGGTGTCAGCACTTTTCGAAGCCAAGTGGAAGTGGAGCACCCAGACATGAGAGGAAGGAGAAAATGAGGGGAATCACTCCAGGCACCACAAGTGACACCAGGAAAGGATGCACCTTGCAAAGACCCTGCTCTGACCTTGTAAAGACCCTCACAGTCCTCCACAGAACATAACAGGAGGTGGTGAATAAGTAGCTTCGGGACAAGCCTGGAGGCTTCAGTTACTGATTAAAGCCTGCTTTTTGTAACGTTTTTAAGACAGTCAGATAAGGACTTGGCCCTCTTTTCATTCAAGCAAACAGCAACATTCCCATTGACTTCACGGAAGCAAACCCTGAGGCACTTCCTTCTTCTGTGAAACCATCTCTCTGAAGTCTGTGTATTGTTAATACACTAATTCTTGTGGTGCTGAACACAAAAGTTGCACAAAACAAATATGCCACCTGTGGGATTATGCTCTACCTTTTCTTTCTGTATGGCCTGAGGTATTTTGGGTTTCTGCATATTTATCCTGGGCTCTGGGAGAAAGTGAACTGAAAAACATAGGTCTCCATTGGGAAGAGACACCTTTTCTCAACCTGACTTCTCTTATTTCTTCCCTTGTTGCTTTCACATCCTTCCTGATTGTCTTCTGCCTGCTTCTGCTGCTGACGTTTTCTTCCTATACTTATTCCTTACTCTTTAGCCCATGTCTTTTTCATCACTAGGTTGCTCTGTGTTTTGATAGCAGCTGTGGTTTCAGTGAACCATGTAACAAAAATCTAACTTCTTTCACATAAAGCATTAAAACACTCTCTTAATGGGTGATAATGCATTTATTTTCAAATCCATTTTGCTACTTTTATAAAGTTCTAGCCCTCTTTGTTAAGATGAGGCAATTTTTTGTCTGTTTGCTTGGTTTCTGTTGGCAGAGTCCCTTCTGCCTTCAGAAACAAATGACTTAAAATATAGAACTCACTGCAAGAGTATATGCAGTGAAAGGGATGACAGAAAGATAAAGTGGCCCATTCCTCTTCGTTTAGTCGTAGTATCATGTAGGAGTCTCCCTCCAGACTGAAGAGACCCCAGCCTAGGCACTGTACAAATCCAAATCAGACAGATGCCTCACCCAGCTCACTAACTACTGACAGACAGTCCAGGGAACAACTCCAGTTTCTTGGCAGGAAACCTGAACTGCAGCTGGGAAAGGTGACTTACTTTCCAGAGTCCTTAGACTCTGCCAGTAAAAATGCCAACTGAGAACAGTGTTTGTAGGAACAAACTGCAGAACTACTGCAGAGCTGAGGAACTACTTGAGTTATCACACAGCATTGGCACAGGTATCCATGCCACCAGCAGGTGGGAACTTCCAATAGCTACTCATCTGGGCAGCCCTGAACAACCAACCTGATGTTTAAATGCTCTATAACCCATCCTTGTCCTTACTCCCCTAAAACATCCCATCTCCTCTGCAGGAGAGTGGCCCAATATTTGTGTCTAGCCAGAAGCATCCAGATGGCCATTCTGCCTCTATCTTGCACATTTTTTCTCTCACTCTCATAAGGACACAGAGAAGCTGAGATACCGTTCAGCCTCTCCTCACAGACAGTATTACTGAGACAGGTAGCTCTGGGGAAAAGAGTCGGGGAATGGTGAACACAGGCAGCAAAGCCCTGAAGGGATGAGGCCCATTTCCTTGCTGCTGCCTCCTGCAGAGCTAAGGCATGAGTAAGGGATCAGAAACCAAACATGTCTGTTACTGATGAGAAGCTCTGGCCAATCCAGCACCACCACGTAATGTTCAAAAAAGGAGACATGATGATGGAGAGGAGGGAATCATACATTCATTTGGACAGCTGGTGGCACTGAAAGAGCAGGCAAGGATAGTGGTGAGATGAAAAGATGCCAGATTCTGTTGTGGAGCCATGCTCTTCTGGCAAATTGGATAGTAAAGGTCTAAGCCCACAATCGTTTTGTATCTGCCTGTCCTTTTATACAGATCTGCCTGCACAAGTGTGTGCTGAGAGGGGAAGCTGATGACCCACACCTGTAAAGCCACAGCAAATGATAGTATTGTTGCTACCCATTCTCTTAGAGATTTCTGCAGCTTTATTCCAATCTTTTTTGCCTATAAAAATATCAGAAATGTATTAGCACTTAATAATGCAATTTTGATCTTTCCTGCCAGATGGATGTTCACATATTATGTTATGGGTTTCAAGTTCTTCGACCTGTTCCTAAGGAGAGAGATGACCTGTGCATGCTGTTGAAATGTTGCTTCCTCATTTCCATCAAATAAATCACTTCAAAATATGATCTAATATTCTGGGAAGGCCATCTCAAACTTAGCTTAGTACAGCAAGCAAATATTTCCATGTAGCTTCCTGGAACACTGGCTATCATAAATAAAGCACTGTGATCTTAATTTAGAGTGAGATATCTGTGTTTTCTGTATTAGATATTATTACAGAGAAAGAGGAAAAGATCTTGTATTGGATAGTAAAAAGCTAACCATAGCTGTCAAAATAGGATCTGACATGAATCAAACAGTTCATTACATCTGGATTAATTTTTAGTGCCAAGTGGCCTTTTTTTGTGGCTACCTTCTTCTACAGGGCAAAACCATGAGGCATGAATTGGAAAAGAAATGTCTCCCCAACAAAACACTAGACTGAAGACTACATACAACTACAGTATGTAGGGAGTCAGCCATTCCTTTGGACAGCAAAAGATACTGGCAGAATGGGCAGGGATAATTGGTAAACCTGGCTTGAACTCTTTAGAACCACTGAATTACCTTACTTACTGCAATCCACCCATTTTGAATGAATATGTGATCTCTCAGGTGGGTCTTCTTCCTTTTGTCTCTCAGCTGGGTCACAATTTGAACTGGAGAGTCAGTCATGGTCAGAAAAACCAGGAGCCAGCACATTTCTTAGGAATGTTAATAAAACCCCATTGTTCTGACCACCTCATGGTGTGACAGTGCTGAGAAGAGCCTTTCAGCTGGGAGGCCAGCCTATGTTTTTTTCTGCAGGTTTTGACACCAATATTTCTGCCAACAGTTGCATGTTTTTTTGGATGCAAATCACCAACCTCCTCTTCCATCAAACAGCTACTTTGTGAGAAGCAGGATTACTCTAATTAATGCCAATGTGGGTCAGGATCACTTCCAAGAGCACCAAGTCCAGGTGTTTGCTGCTGTTACTAAAAACAAAAGCACACTCTTAAATTAGCACTCGCAAAGCTACAGGCTGCAATTGCAACCCGAATGTGATGTAACCAGTTTGAAACTACAAAATGTTTCCTAACTTCTCAAGTAGCTTGGGATGCTACTGATACAGGCTTTTGTCTGTATGAATCAAACTGTGATTGCAGGGAGCTATGAAGAGAAGCCTTTATTGCAGCGTGGTTTTCTGTCTGCAGAGGATGACTGGCCACGGCCAGCAAGATCAGATGGCTCTGAATAGGAAAAATGTAAAGTCCTAAACACTGGAAGCAAAAGCTCTGAGAGAGATACACTAGAGAGATATGAAAGGCAAGTGGATTTGCTGTGCTTTGGTTTGATCAGATCATTTTGGTGATAGCCACTGGTATGCACAAAGAACCAAAAAGCTTTTTGTTTAACTCTGGTGCCAGGAATCCAGGTTTTCAATTGTAAGAAGCAACATAAGATAAATATTTAAAAGTAAACACAAGGCCTTCTTTGCAGCTTGCACAGGGTCTAAGATTTTGCAGGAATGTATGGTTGTGCAGTGCCTAACATGACAGCATGATTTGACTGGAGCTGCAGTAGTTATCCATACTAACCTTCTCCTCCTCTTACCATCACCCTCTTTCTATGGAAATGCCACTGATGTAACTGAAGACTTCACTGAGAATCATCAGAGATGGAGAATAACAAGCAAAAATTGCCATACTTAGAAGTAAAATTCATGCTCCGATAGTGGCAGTGTGGAGACTGGGAAGTTAACAGTCTTCCTGGGTTAATCTCAGAAGGTAAAATGGAGGATAAGGCAGGCTTTTCAGAGCTTCCTGTCAGCAGCCAGCACCTTGGCAAAACATACTTACCAAGGACTTCAAAAGATTGGGAATGGCTGGGAAGGGGAGCTATCAAAAGCTATGTACCAGCCCTACTATGGAACCAATCACCCAAAGAAATTCCCAGCTCACTACACGAAAGACTTGAAGTCACTGAAGTTTGTGAAGAGAGACTTTTTCCTGACCAAGGACTACTCAAGTGGCACCGTGGGCTTCTGTGTGGTGTGTATCAATGGCTCCAGATCCAATGTGTTCAATATACAAGGAATGACATTTGCTTTCTAATTCCCAGCTTTGTGGTTGAAGCTGGAGGGCTTTTCAGTTTAGGTATTATCTTGATTTTTATTTTTAATGTAAAGGCTCTGCAGAACCTATTAGAACCTTAATTATACAACTTATTTTTCAGTGAGATAGACATAAATACCAGATTAGATGGTAATAAACAGTTCTCTCAATCCTGCTTCAAAAGAAACAGAATCCAGCTTGTTCTTTTACAGCTGTACTGATTTTATAGGGCTTAGCAGCAGCACATAAAGTGGAAAAGCTTATTTGTCACTAAACTGATTTGGCTCAGAATACACACAGGAATAGATCAGCTAAAGTATCACTCCTGTAGACGTTTTTCAGGTTACAGCTGCATTTTATATGCAAATATTTTAATTTTTACAAGGTAAATTTAATCTTATGAATAGACTTCATGGAAACCAATTTAGTCTTTCTGACAACAGCAATGCCCTGCTGAGATGGGTGGAAACATAAAACAAAATATTTCACCCCAACATGCATTTCAATTTATTATGAGCCAAATTCTTTTCTTCTATTGCGAAATACTACGAGTTGGCAGCAGTTTTCTAGTTTGCACAGGTAGGGTTGATACAGCAGCAGTTGTGTCATTTGGATATTGGCAGCTCCTGTGACATACCTCAGCTGTTCAACATTAACTTGTTTCTCAATGCCAGTGGCTGTATGAAAAATCACTGCTCAGACTGATGACCACTGCTAGCAGAAGATGAGATAACGTTTAAAGGACTAAGCAAATTTGCTTTGCTGTTAATTACAACATTCAGTGGTTTATAGTGGGTGAAAACATGTTCCTCATTCCCACCAGAGCTTTCACATGGCTGATCCAGGCATAAGGAACCTGATTAGCTCCTCCTGCTCCAGTGTTAACTCTTTTTACAAGAATGACCTCCTGTGCTCACTGTCAGAATAAGGAACAACAACGAGGTCAAACCCCCCAGAGAATACAGTTTTTCATACACTATTTGTTATTACTAGATCAACATTGTGTCAACATCATGCGGGTCTCTGATCTTCAGAACCACGAAGGATGGTTTGCCAGAAATAGGCTAAATAGGCTCACATTGTTCCCTTTCACTCCTCTGTCTAAACCATGGGTGAGCTCCAGCACATGAAACAGCTCTTCACTCATCCAGGAGGGTGGAATTCAGCATGGTGCAGCACTGCTTATACTGTTTGTGAGTTCACCAACAGGAATGTGATTTAAAGGAAGCAGCTCCACTGAACCCCTATAGGCCATCCTGTCTCTTCTCTCTCTCTGTTTCTCTGAGTGTCTTCTGTCTGTGCTGTAGCTGCCACAAACCAGGCTCCCTGCTGGCCTTCACCTTGTCCTCTTTGTCCCTTGTTGGATTGCTGCTGACACAGTGACAGCTGGAGGGCCTGCATGAACTGTGAGTAAGCAGTGATGCTCTCTATCTAGAGAATGCAGGGTACTGGCTGCTTATCTCTATAGCTCAATTAACTGGCAAGCAATCAGCAGAATCAGCATGGCACTATTTTTGTATGATGTGAATGCCAGATCCAGGCAAGAAACAAAGTCTTGAGGAAGAAGACGGATTTGCTGTCTGATGCCTTCAAGAAGCTGAAGGTCTGAAATGAGTCTTCATGAGGAGATCAGAAAAGTCACCTAAGAATTCAAATGAGCCCCTTTCAGAGCAAAGGAAAAACTCCCACCAGCAAAGCTGCAGCTTAAGGGAAAGAGATTGTCTGAAACACAGGAACAGGCCAAATTCTGCCTCAGTCACACATGCATAAACCTAAGATTATCTCCACCATGACAACTTCCCTTTATGGTCACAGACTCCAGAACAACTCCAGAACAACTTTCTTCAGCTAACGAAGGAATGGCGGAGAGCAGCACCAGCTCAGAGAACACTTCACCAACATCTTGTCTTCCCTTTCACAGAGATATCTGAACTCAACCTAGATACCAGGACAGGAATCTAAAGAGAACAGAGCTCTCTCACACAGAATCCTTCTGTACAAGACATGAATAATAAGAGAAAAACATCTCTCATAGTATTTGGGTATTTCCACTATTGTATTTGGAGCAGTGAGTAGGGGCACAAGTAATGAAAGAAAGAACACAGCCCATGTGTGCACAGAGGGGAGGGAAGGCTAGGGACAAGTTAACCAAAATTCATGTGACCCCAAGCAAGCTGAGCTGCAAGTTTTGCAGGAAATTTTTTTCTTATTCCTAGCAAAAATCCAAATCTTCAGTAGGTTCACTACTCCTCCAGCTAGAGACACAACATCCTTCCCCAAGTCCAGACTGGAACTATGACAGTTTACACTAGCTAAGTGTCTGACATAATTTGCAGCATGTCTGATGAAGAATTTAAAAGGGTCATACCCCAAGGACATCTGGGGAAGAAGGGGGTGGATGCAAAATGGAATTAAATAATACAGCATTCCTGTCTCAACAAATAGCAGGAAACCAAGGGAGACAGCAGCTAGCAGGGCAGCATTCAGCTTCACTGCAGAAAAGGGACTGAAGAATCATGAATCAACAGCAGTAAGTAAAGAAAAGAGGAAAAAAAAATCAGGAAAGAAAAAGAAAATCACTGGCCTGGGTTACAGTGAGAGAGGGTATCTCAAGTGTAACACCACACATTTGTGCTATGAAGGGGAAAGCTGTGGTGGAGCCTGTGCATCTGTGCATGGATGGGGAGGAACAGAAAAAGGGGTATGTGCTTGTGTCCTCCAGGTGAGTGAAAGACATAGTGGGTTGTTACAGGGTGGGGAGTCTCGAAAAGAGCGTGGGAGAGCAGGGATAGGGAAGGGAAGAGGTGCAATAGGACAGGACGGCGCATTATTATGTTGCTCAGCAGGGGCTGGGGAAGGTGAAAAGGCAGAAGGGAAGGAAGTTCTTACCACATTTGGAAAGTCTGCCAGTCATCAACTCCATACAGTTAGTGGTGTCTGGATCATAGAACGGAAAGAGGAGGGAGGGAGGGAAAAACATAAAAAAAGGTTTCCATACCTCTGTGCATAAAGTAGTAACTCAGCACATTATTACCTGAAGCAGGAAACATATACACATCTTGGTCTTTACACAACCCAGGCCAAATTCTGCCACCCACTCTATGCCACTGCAAACCTGGCCCTGTGACTGAGAGTGGAGCTGCTTCAGTACTGCTGCCTCCACTCACCCCTTTATTGAAGCAACAGGTATTGATGAGATGTGGGAAATACTCTGCCACCACATTAGCAAACTAAAAGCCTTGAATACAGTGTTTCACCTGGCTAGCTTTGCAAATTAGCCTGCAACAGCCAGGAAATGTTCAGCCAGCTCATATATCTACATCAAAAACCCGGAGAGAGGGAAGAAATTCAGCACTGTGCTATTGGACATGGAGTGAGGCTACTTGTACAGCTCAAACCCATCTTTTGAACCCCAAAGGATAATGTCAAAGTTTCAACCTAACTCTCTCTCATTGAAGTGTAATCTCTGACTGCTCTTGCTTTCAAGGTCAGTATTCACAGGCAATAGAAGCACTTGTGGAAAGGGTGGCAGAATCTGGCCCTAAGACATTACTGTCCACTTTGTGTATAGCTCCCATTGCCACAGCCTCTGGGTGCTTCTTACTCAGGTGCAAAAAGCAGAAGGAGCTCCACATGTCAGCTTCAAAATAGAAAGGACCAGCCCAGCTGGACACTTCCACGTGGAACCTGCTGGCAAGCCAGATCTGCTGCTGTCAGCCAGGATTCCCTTGCATTTGGGATCTAAATCACTGTGTTCCTGGGCAATGTGGAGTACTCACTGCTGAGCAGGTGGCTACCAGTTAAAGCACTCAGATCAGTCTCAGATCTCCTCTTGCCTGGGCTCTTGATGAGCACTTGGGTATTCAAGAAATAGGCTTCTTGGAAACATGCACACATATGCTGAAAATCCCTAATTGCCAGGAAGCTCTAGCTATTCCCTATCTGCTATGAAGACTGCAGGACAGAGGGAAAGATAATTTCCCAGCATTCCTCCCCTTAAATATTGAGAAAAGTAATTTCATAAGAGGGGGAAGGGGTGCTGGATATGCTTGGGTGAGTTGAGGCCATGCCAGAAGAGCATGGATATATATCTCTTCTGATGCAGCCAGGCTTGTGCTGCATAGATCATCTGGGAAAGCATGGAGTAGAGAGGGCAGCTGCTTGGTCCAGTGATGCTGGTCAAAGCATCTAAGCAGTGGTTACATGCTCCCCATCCCCAAGGCTAAAGGTGGGCTGCCAGAGGTCAGTGGGACATGATAACCATGGAAGTTCTCTCAGAAAGGCACAAGATTGAGAAAAAGAGAAAGGGGAAAAAGGACAGAGGTGAAGGAGAAGAGAGAATTCCAGACCTGGAACAACATAGAAGAGGTGTCAGAGAGGCCAGGAGTTTACCTGCCTTTGAAATTCACTGGCTGGTCTGGCAGAGTAAAGGCAGACTAAGCCCCCAAAACACCTTTCTCCCTGAAGATGCCTAGCAGGTTTGAGAAGTGCCTACAGCTGCTGATCGAGTCAATGACTAGAAGTCACACACATGGGTCTGTATCATGTTTTTTCTTTACTAACTTGGAGAACTTTGTTGTCTCGTGCCTTTTAGTGGTTCCTGTCCAGCCCCCTCAGAATCACCTTCCCCTTGCTGTAATGCAGTGTGATGCAAATCCATAATAGTAGACTCCAGAGCAATCACATCCCCATTAGCAGAACCTAGCTTTGAAAGAACATGTAAGAGCAAAGAAAATCTCAAATATGACCAGAAGACTGTTTCTGACTCCCACCTCCAACACCTGGATTTTTCCCCTCAAGTGTATTCAGACTGAGTGACCACACAATAAGAAGCCTGGAAACAAAAGGTAGTATTTGGATAATGTCAGAGCAACTAAACTGGCTGGTTACCAAAATCCTCCTGAAATTGGTATTTCTGTTTCATTCTTAATTTTAACAAATTAAAAAGCAATCATGTCTCCTTAAGTTAATACTGCCTTTTTTCCTAAGTCATTTGCAGTCAGCACAGCTGTCTTTAGTATTAAAAGCCAGTTGTGTCACAGGTCTACACACATTAGTTGTGTGGTTAGAATACAAGCTGACAGATCTATACACAAAAAAAGGATTGTAACAGAGACTTTTTGACAGCATAATATCTTGGGCTCTGGACCCCACTTTGCTCCCAAAAAAGTAAATTTGCATGTTATAGAATTAGTTTTGATGGATAGGGAAAAATTTTTGAAATATGACACCACAGAAAAAAATCAAAGGAACCCTAATAAAACCTCTAATTTGTCTTTCTTAAAACTTTTATGTATAACTATATTTTGAATTCTCTATATTGTCAGGGCTAGTCCCAGGAACTGCATAGGAATTTATTTTTATTTGTAGTGTCCTTCCAACACCTCATCAGATTTTTTTCCCCAGTTCCTAAGGCAGAGACAGTATGAGCACACCAGCTCATACTGCATCACTTGAAAGACTAAGTGTTACTGTGTCTTCAGCTTCTCTTTTATAATAATTACTTTAATACTTCTTTCATTTCCATCATATTGTAACATCTGCTTTAGTAAATACTCTATGTGATAAATATTCCATCACTTTAAAGTAGAATTTTCCTTCTAAGTAGAAAGTCTTAGATTCTTGCCAGTCAGCTTCTGCTCATGGATAGTAATCCATAATCCAGTGACTGTGGGATCCAGGTGTTATGAGAAGTGAATAAAGCCAGGGTCCAAAGGCTTTTAACTGTCTGAGAAGCACTGATGGGTCATATAACTGCATTTTTAATGTGTCCTGTTTAATTTTTTAATTAAAACACAGTGGCAGTGTCAGCTCTCAATCCTTCTGATGATAAGGCAATTCCTTATTTTATAGGAATTGCTGGAAGTCACTCACACTCTGGATTTGACCAAGAGTCTTTCATAAATGACACCCAGTTCATTAGCAGACAGCAAATGCTTTGGTTAAAATAAGATCTCCCTTCAAAAGGCCAAAGAAGCTCTGAATCCATTAAAAATTACTAGTGCTCTGTGGAATTTTCTTTCCCAATTTGCTTTATTCTTTAATTTCTATCCTACATAAATTTCACAAGGAAGCTGCCTGGTTTGTGATGCTTCTGATATCTCTGAGTTTGAGGCCTTTTCCAGCCCGGGAAATCTCAACCAAACAGCTGCTCCTCTGAGATCTCCAAATCCAGGGCTGGATTGCAGAAAGCACTGAGCAGCTCCTGCCAGATGCTCATAGTCCCCAGTAAACACTTCCATTAAGGGAGATGATGTCAAGGGAGCCACCAGCTCCTCTGGTCCAAGGCAGTTATCATGCAGATTGAAATTCCCCAGTGTTTTTGTGCTTATTTGAAATTCTCTGTTTTCCTATCAAAACTCTGGAGAGCTTGGACTTTTTTCTACATGCTTTATTTCTGGACTATCAGTAACTACTTCAGTTAATTTTAATGAAGGCTGTTCAGTTATAGTACTAAAGCTGTTTAGCAAAAACACAGTGCTCTGCCAATCCAACCAGGCATTACAGGCCCTTCTTGTAGGTGGAACTATGATAGCAAGATGAAGTAATTACCCCAGGCACTATAGGAGTGTAAGACATAAAGGGTCACACAGGATTGCAGGAAACAAGAGAAACTTGGGACCTGAATGAATCCCAGAAAAACTGACCTGCAATCCAATTCCAAACTGGTATCTGCAGCGTCCTTGTTTTGAGTCTGCAGCTGGAAGTTTACCTTGCAAAGCACTTCATTTGCTCCTTACTCCCTTTTCCATCTTGATAAAATCCTTCACACGTTTGGAAACTGTAGGTTTCTTACTATTTTTTTGGTAGCAATTTGCCAGCCTGCAGCTCTTGTGAGCCATACAATTCCTGGAATTTACAGATCAGTGCTCTAGCAAGAATTTGCACTGCCCTGTTTTGAAGCTGTATATGGTCTCTAAACACTTGTTTAAGCTGACAAAAGGCACTTCCAGCAGTAACACTGAGATGCTCTGAACTTTGAGATGTCAATGGTTAAAATCCAATATGAAGCCAATAAATATAATAAGGAAGCAGAAAACCTTTTACCAAGAAGTTATAAAGGTTATTTCAGTATTGCTGATTGCCCAGAACATGGGAAAATGGGAAAAA
>VZRS01026082.1:0-12051 GCA_013398055.1 Ifrita kowaldi
TTTTTTTTTTTTTAAGGAAATGTCTATCTAAATCATTTCTTTACCTAAAGAACAGTGATATCTATGACTGATCACCGTAAAGAGTAAGTAAGCATCCGAGTATTTCTTTTGGGAGCACCGTGTCTTGTTCTCTTCTGAAACAGGAGCAGCACTCCTGTTCACAGAGGAGGTACCCTAAGTAGTTGTCAAAAGACTGCAAAACCAAAATAGCTCAGAAGAGAAAGGCCAGCAGAAGTGTCTAGGAACATCAAACATTTCAGAGTGAGAAGATTTCAAAGAGATTGTACAATTTTTGTTCCAAAATTTGGAAACACTCATTTGTTTCCTATGCACATTCCCACCAGGACAGGGCACCAGGTTTGCATCTGGGGAGCACTGGGACAGCTGGCAGGAGTGAGCCAGGGTAGAGCTGCTGTGTGCAGGCACCTGTGGGCTGTAGGTCTCTGCCTTGGGGACATCCTGACTCACTGTGCTTACACATGGCATGTCCTGGGCCAGCACTGTGCAGCCACCACCCACACTGTGCACAAATACTGGCCCTGGCCCATCCAGGACAGATTGAAGTCAGAATGCACGAAACCCTCCCCAGCACACATGGCGAGGAAGAAGGCTTTTCAGCACGGAGGGCTCAGTGAAACCAGCCCTTACCTGGGAACCCTGGCGAGAAATTGACTTGTGCAAACACCTTTCAAAAGTTCTGACAGCAGATTACAGAAACACATGGCTTCACAGCAGGTACCACAGGTGAGGTGACAAATGCTGGAAGATGCTTTACAAGCCAGGGTTTGCAGACTTTCCCCAGCTCACCACATTACATTAGAGAAACACTCTGTGAATTTTAATAGTGTTTTCCAAACACTGGACATTTTAAGTGCTGTGCTAGTAGCTTTTGCTAATCTTGTGTTCAGTCACATCCTGCAAGCTGCTAGGCTGATCTTTGTTTATGCTTCCCTGAGCTGTAATGCTAACCAGGCCACTGCTTTTGGGGAAGCAGATAGCAACATCCTGCTGAGATTGGATTAAAACTGAAGGTATGTAGAAGACCATCAGCTTGTTATTGTATGATAGAACTGTAAAAGAAATATGTACAAAACACCACCACAACAAAACAACTAAGCAAAGGAGACTCCTCAAAATAATTCCCAGAGTTAATACCATAATTGTGACTTTTTTCTGGCAAAAACCTCAATTTCCATCCATACTGTAGCTATCTGCCTGACACAGTCCTGTAATTGTATCCTTACACAAATTCATAACTATGCAAGGATTGCTGCTGCCCATATTTTGTAATAGCTGCAGCAACCTAGTAGAATTAAAATAAGCAAGATTACAGCAAGTCAGTACCAAGACATATGCAGAATATGTCTTAAGTTTAATACATTGAGAATTAATCCATTTTGCCAGTCAGAGTAAGCTGTAGTGCAAAATCACTTAGTGCCAGTTTGTTGTCACTGGCTTATTTACAACCCCACTGGCAAAGCTAATGCAAACATTGGGGCAGCAGGACAGGGTCACAGAAGCAAGTGAAAGGAATTGGCATTTCACTTCTCACAAAGAACAACAGTAAAAATTCTAACCTTGCATTTCTGTGCTTTGGCATGGTGCAGAACATCCTGATAATGCCTTGCATTTACTGGTCTCACATCTTGCAGCTTGGCTGTGGGCAATAGCAGGGCTTCTAGAGTTTTGTCAGGATTTCCTTGGTCAACTGCTTCATTAATGTGTCCAATTGCAATGATTCCTATGAAACAGAAAAGTTATTAAAGAGGCACTTACCAAAGGAAGTTGCAACTTTTCTGGTATCAGGTACAAACAAAGCAGTAACACGAAGAACAGAAAAATCACGTAACAAGAAGCAGAGGCAGCAACAGCAGCTGATTTTAAATTATTTTCGTTCTTATATTCATTTGAAGCTATTATGCTATACAGCTTTCCTTCCTACCATAGTTATTGATATATCTGGATAAAACTCTTCCTAAAAATCAAAATTATCCTTGACAAAAAAAGGAGAACAGATTTCCCTATTTTCTGGGCAGAAGCACCTAAATGAAGCTTAAGAAAAAGTTGGGTATAACATATAAGTATGTTCGCTAACATATTGGCTCAAAGCGCTGAAAATTTTGTTTTCAAGTGATTTCTCACCACATTACATGAAACTCTGATTTGGACAAATACATAGATACTGCACTTCCAGCTATAGCATTACATAGCAATTAACCCTGTTCATTGTAATTCCACTGTAAATAACCAATGTGACAATGCTGTCCAGTGGCACTCAGTACTTCAGTCAGGAAGTAACATGGCCCAGTATATTTAATAAAACCTTAACTCATTTTCTTCAGACTGGGCCCAGAAGTTTCAAATAATTTTCTCCTACCCCTAAACAGTACTGAAATGCACTGCTTGTAGTCCCTAAAGCAACCCCAGAAAGGCATCAGTCATGGGTTTTGCCATCACCTGTGAGGGATGACATCCCTGCTCCCAGTGGACTGTCTCTCAGCAAGGGTCTCCAGACCCACCACAACCCACCTGGTGAGGTCACAGATCCAGGTCATCATAAGGCTTGGGGAATGAGCAATTTTTCCAAGGTGGTCCCAGAGAGGAACCATGCAGATATGGGACTTGCTTATGGAAACAGAGGCCTCCCTTCTTCCTCTTCTCTCTGCCTGTCTGCCCTCTCCAAACATTCCCAGGCAGAGGTCAGTGTCACTGAAACCAAGTGCAGCTATTTTGGTCCTGAAGACTTTCACTGCTACTGCAAGGTCTCTTCCAACTCCTACTAAGTGCAGAGGTTCAGACAAAAAAGTGACTCTGCCAGTCAAATAAACTGCTCAGCACCCCACCTTGCCAGAGGGCACATGGCAAGCAAGCTGTGCAGATCCATGGCTACCACTCGACTAGATTTAGGAAGCAATAATTCAGCCAGTTTTAGAAATTCTGCAATATACAACTTCCCTTACCAGAATGAAACAGCAGCATGCATGACACCCATGGCAGCACAGGAAGGGCACGAGCAGCTCGTGTCTTACAAAGGCTCTCAAACTGCATTGAGGCAGCTTCCAAAATGGCAGGCAGTCTGAAAGCTGCCTCTCATTTCCTTGCTCCAGCAAATCTGGCATAACTTGATAGCCTCAAATTTCTATATGCAGTGGAAGAAGTTGGTGCTGTATCTTTTTTGAAGACCAAATGACCAGCTATCACATTTAATATAACACCACCCTCTTATGGCAATACAGTTACATTCAGCTTCAAAAATAAACTCTAAATCCACTCACATGAGAACATGTGGGCATAAGAAGCTACCTCTGGGGGAGGAAATAGAGTTATCCAGAAGGAGAACAAGACAGATATTTGCATTGTCTAACTTCTTACTAACTCCCTTGTGAAAAACAAGCACTTGGAATAATTTACACAATAAAACACACTTTTCCATGGAACACTGCTTGTGATTTCCTTCCCTATGTCCTGGTATGCTCTTTGCTTACAACTGCAAAATCCCCAAAGTGAGACCATCCAGGGCTGGAAGATACTGCCAAGCAGGCAGAACCATGGCATTTTTAACACTGCAGAAGGCAGGCACCCTATGATATCCTTCAGCCATCTGAAACAAACAGGAATATTTCAAGCACATTTAAAGATCACCAGGCTTTCAAAATTTTTAAATGCCCTGCTCTTTTCAAGAGTGTTTGAACAAGGCCACTCAGTTCATAGATTTACATACCAAAGACCCGACTATGACCTCTGCGGGCAATGTGGAGAAAGAATTACTTACTTTCATTTTCTTCTTGAATTTGCATATTAACCATGTCAATGCAGTTCTGGATATCATTCCAGCTTAAATAATCTTGGCCTTGAGATGAAGCCTCTGACTTAATAGACAATAGTGTATCAGCATAACTATAAGAAGATATAAAATACATAAGTGTATTTCATATACAAGATAAAGTGCCATAAAGAATTAGTCAGATGTATCATCCATCACTTAGTAACTAGTATTTTTTCCCATGACTGAATTTCAAACAAACTCAGCTCTTGCCAGAAATTATGCAGACATGCAAGCTGCCTGTTCCACACATGCATTTCAGGATCTGAAGAAATGGCCCTGTACACTAATTCAGGGAACGTTTCTTGGCTACATGGGATGATGACAATACATACATACAACTTGCTGTATGGTGCAACACATAAATGTGGGAAAAATTATGGTCAGCTACTTGCTTTAGGAAATTATCTTCTTGACACTAATTCAAAGCCCAGAATTTCAGTCAGTGGTATCAGCCAGTAGCATCTCCTGCTGCCTCAATGCAAAAGATAATGAGCCATGGGCAAGGGACTGAAAAAAAAAATTATGCCCCTCTTCCCACAACTCAAGATCCTCCAAGCACAGGCTCTGTAGCCTGTGTCTGCTCTTCCTAGAAGACCCACAGATCAGATGAGCTGGAAACCTTCACAGTAGTGCAAATTCATGTGTACATAAGTTAAATTATTTTCGTATTGCTGAATCAAGCATAGAACTGCCACAATATGTCAGATCAAATATGTGTCTTCTATTTCCATCAGAAGCCTGAGGAATGAATGACTGCCAGAAAAAAAACTTGGAGAGATTCATCATTTCCCAACCTGATTTGTCTTTCCAGCATCTAGTAGCCTGTGTTAAAAGGCTTCCAAAGCTCCAGACTGTGTATCACTTTAATAGTTGCAAATAAGGCTACCCTCTGTTAATTTACCTACTCTAATTTAAAATCTTATGTATTATTGAGGAATGAGCCCCAGTACGTGTTTTGTGAGATGATGGCTGTTTAAAAAAATTAAACTTTATATTTGATAGGGTCCAATCTTTTCTTTATTAAATTCTCAAGAATACCCAAACAACTAGAGTTATTAGAAGCTAGCAACTGATTCTACTAACCTTCTCCACAACATGCACAGTTTTGGAGACCTATGACATGTCTCCCCTAAATTCTCTCTTCCAGAAAACACATTCCCAACAAGTTCATCTCTTCTGATAGAAAGCCATTGAACAGCATCTCCCTCAATGAAGTTTTTCTAGCTCTACGCTATTTCTTCTGGTATTGTACAAGTCAAAGCTTCCTGTGACATTCAACGTATGGTTGGCAGCACAGGTTAACATAATGGCACAATAAAATTTTATTTAGTTGCTGCGTCCAACTAATTCCTGCTGTTTCATCTGTATTGACTGGCAGCTTAATCTAAAGATTGGGTCAGTAATATCACAAGAAATGCTGCACTTGGGACACTTTGGGGCCATTTCTGTGTATTTATAATATTGCTTCTCTTGTTCACAAGCACCACAAGCAGCGGCAAAGTAGCAGATTAGTTTTGCACCATCTTATGTCATTCTCTCTCTAACCAAAACACTGGCCTCTTATTCCTAATCTGACTGCCTTCCTTCCAGCTTTGAGACACCCAGCAAGGGTCACTCTCAGATTCATATCCCCTGACAACCTAGTGAAGATCTTCCGCTACTGTGGTCCCTTTTGCCTACTGATGCCTTCCAGAAGCACGTGGAGGCTTCCACCACCTGTGCCAAGACAGGAACTGGTCCACGTCCCCATGCTCTCCCTTGCATGCTGGAGGTGCAGCTTTCTCACAAATGGTCATGTTGCCTGATTTTTTATTGATAGGCAAGAGAGCAACTGCAGTAGCAGCACGTGTCTGTGATAAGTCAGGCAGGTGACAAGGCGAGCAGCTGGCAGACAAGTGAAGGCTATAATGTAATGCTGAACACACGTGTATGCCACAGCACTGTGTTCACCTTTCTAGCAAGCAAAAAAGGGCTTGGCCAGGGCTTAAGGGATCTCCTGGACCTTGAGGCACTAAACACTATCTCGTTCCAAAGATCGTCTTTCAGAACTGCAAAGTGGTTAGTGATTAACAGTTTCCAGCTACAATTGTTTCATGTTTTAGTG
This sequence comes from Ifrita kowaldi, assembly GCA_013398055.1. Taxonomy (NCBI): domain Eukaryota; kingdom Metazoa; phylum Chordata; class Aves; order Passeriformes; family Cinclosomatidae; genus Ifrita; species Ifrita kowaldi. The sequence goes on from VZRS01026082.1 coordinate 5,931, forward strand.
TCTGCAAAAGTCCTTGTCAGATCTTCATGTTTGTTTTCTGAGGATATTTTCCCTGCACCTCACACGTCTACAGCCTTCAACAAGGCTGTGTTATTGCTTATATTTAGGTACAACTATTTCAGCAATTGTCACAGTATCTCTTATTAATTTAAGGCACAATATGTTTATCTTGCAGCTCTTTCAACTTCACAGACACAACACAGGACAGCCCACCCAGTAAAATGCCTATGGGTTTTTTTCAGAAGTTGCCAAGTCTCATCCAGACAAGACAAAATGAACCTTTACCGTTGCAAGTTTTCCTCTTCCAGATTATTGAAGCCAATGCATGGGTCTCTGAGATGATTCTTTATCATTAGGATGTCCTTATTTTCCAAGGTCTGGTTTAGCAACACAACAGCTGACAACATTTCTACTGCAATAGACAGTTCATCATGTGCCAGGTAGTTCTGTAGGACAATAATGTACTGCAGTCAGGGAGCTAAATAAGCAGTGTAACAAATTTGAGTTACACATTCTAGATACCATCGAGGAGATGGACTCGATGTAAGAAGCCTGGACAGTTCCCTAGTCACAGGCATGCCAGGCTGACACAACAGTGGTGATGGAGCTCACTGGGTTTCTATGTCCCATCCAGCCTCTGCCTTTCCTTCTTTTGCCCCACAATCCCATCTCTTCTGGTCTTACTCATAATAGGGGATTACTTTTCTACACAGTATATAAACCAGAGTTAGTACTCATTAAGAGCATGCAACAATTAAAAAAAGTCAATTGATTTGTTGCAACGTAAGAGCTCAGCCAGATTGAAGTGTGGCAAGAAACAAACTCTTCAATTCAATATTGCCTTTTCAACCAAAATGATTCATGCAACCCATAACACCATGACAAGAGAATTATGTCTGATTTTACACAACAACATGCCATGTTTGTGCTCTTTCATGGTCTGACTACACAACAGCAACGAGCAGGTTGTAAGCTTTTCACTCTTACCACAGCATTCTGTTGTTGGAGGTTGAACAGCTCAGTCTGATAGACAGCAGCAGCAAATGAGTGAACAACAGGCAGCTGTGCCTCGGGTTTCATCAGTGCAACCAGTGTTTTACTAGGATCACAGTTACGAATTGCTGTATTGATATTGTCAACCGCTATAAGTTCTAAAGAACAGCAGGGAAAAAAGCTTATTAATTTTCATATGCTGTTTGCTCTTCATGCCATGTAGATGACAACTAGGCTATTACAAAGAATATAATCAGCTGTCATAAGAGAAAAAACATTTTTGTGAAATTTTTCAAGACATGACTGCTGAATGTTGCAAAATCAGTGTCTGTTCAAAGGTATGCAGCAAATAATTGACTGGAGGACTTTAAAATTTCTGGGCTTTTCGAAATGAGAGACTGCTTGTTGTACCTTTAAACACAAAACAAGGAGCTGACCCCACCCTAGCAAAGAGAAAGATCTAACTCCTTCTGGGTGTGCTTGCAGCAGGTACTGCTGTGTATGTCAGCTCCAGCACCTCCAAGTGCTCCTTTCCTTCTGCACCACGTTTCCTCTCTCACCTCCTCCTTTGGCAGGATCTAATTGAGTTAGCTAAAACAGGCCAGTACCTGAAGTATCAACAACATTATTAGTGTCTATTTCAGGAGACTTGGTAGAAATCAGCCAAATATATTGGAGGGGTAGGATTTTCTGCCCGAAAATCAGTAGCTGAACTGATGGGAATCCACATGCTATGGTTCTGGAACTTCCTCTGCATGCAAGCATCTACTTGTTTGTCTGCCAGTGTGGAAGATCAGTCATTACAGGCAGTGCCATCCAGAAATGAATCCCTTTACTACAGCTCAGATTTTAATTTAAACAGACCACAACAGAGGGATATGAGGGTATGAGTGTAACCCCTTTTCAGCACCTGAACAACCTGCCTGTTTTTCTTTTTGCTGAACTGACTTTGTCAGAGGTTTGAAGCCCAGCAGAAAAATGCTGAAAAACACTTCCCACTTGGGCAGCAGCAGAAGCATTACAACATCCCTCATCTTAGTCACTGCCACCATAATTGCACACCTGGAGGAGTCACCTCTGAAGAAGCCCAGGCCAGGACACACCCAGGAACACACTGTACAAGGTACCACTCTGATCTTGCAGAAAGGGAAGCAACCTTGAATATTAGAGCACACGTGGCCGAATGAAGAATATGCAATTATGCAAATGCCTTTTTTCATCAATAAGCCCTACTCCTCTGCCTTATCATGTGGCTTTTCTCTGCACTGTTACCCAGGAAACATTTTTAGTCACCACTGACTGCCCAAATCTCAGACAGGACTACGTGTACAGATGACACCATCCACAGTTCGTTTATACAGCAACACTCAGAGCTTATCAAACAACACAAAGGCTTGGAAAACCTTTTAGCCATGCCCACCTAAAACAATATCCCCTCGCCTCTCATTTCATTTTCTCTGAAACATGGTCATACAGGGCCACATTTTCCCTGAAGACTCACTCTATTGGCTTTTCAGAAAGTTAGAAACCAGGAAAGGCTCTCACAGCTACAGCATGCATGCATGCTTCTTTAAAGAAAAGAGCAAAGAGGAAAAGAGTCAAGGTCCACAAATGGACTAGACTAGTTCTGCAGCCAATAACCAAGCTACTGACTTCAAGTTTTGAAACCCGGCATGCAAATTTGCAAAACATACTTTACTTTGCTCACAGTACTATAACAAAAGCCACTATTTTTTCCTTCTCAAGCCAAACATACGAACTGTTACTCTCCAGATTACTCTTAATGCTTTTCACACATCGCATTTTCTTCTTCCTTTCCTTTACCAAGAGATAACTCTTTCAGAGAAAGTATTCCTCACTATGGCTAACTAATCTGAAACAGGCTAACATTTAAGGTATGAAGTAGAATTTATCTTCTGACCTAAGCTGACCTCACAACATAACCTTTAAGGCACATTACAAAAGCAATCAGCCTGGATTTCAAAGCATTGGAAACAGTACCAGAGACAAAACAGCCATGCCCAGATGCAGCATGAAATGACAGCAGATTAACCAAAGGTTAACTTCCTAGCAAAGAAGTTTCCAGTCAAAAGCAGCAACACATGCACTGCAAATTTAGATCCCCTTTCACCGTATTTTTTTACAAACTATAACTTGTGTCATGTGGCATTCTTAACAGACCAAGAATAAGTTAGATTTAGATACGTGTGTCTGAAAGTGCGAATAATTTTTTCTGCTATATGATTGCAAAATATTCTTCTATTTTAATTCTACAAGTATGGTCATTGCTCCCAAGTGAGTATTAATACTGCACTGATAAATATTTGTTCAAGCCATCAAGCCATGCATTGTTTTCAGTTTTAGCCACTGTGTTTGCCAGTGGCTCAAATTAGTTATCTCAAATAGGAGTACATCCAATGCAGCACAGATTGGTGACTTGGCAATTGTGACACTGAGAAGAAAGATTATAAGAATAAAATGCAATACATATGGTTTCATTTTGAGAAACCCTGTTTACGTAGAAGAAATGGTGGACTCAGTTAGCTTAACATAACTAAATGATGATGGTAAAGAGTATTAAAACAGTTACTCACTAAGCTTGTGAGCCTCAGCTTCCGCATTGGCAACACTAACTTCTTTCTGTATTTCACTTTTGTCGAGCATATTTGGAATGCCTGCTATCTAACAGATCAGAAAAACAAAATTTAATTATGTTTTTGTTTGATGGGAGATAAGGGATAAAGTCCAGTGATGGTACACCAGGATTTGATTGTACTATCACCTGTGCATCAAATACAAGGGTCAGTAAACACAGCATTAATCTTTTCCTGTGATTTTCATCTTAGTTAAAATAATAGATTTTCTCCTTAAAACCCAATTGGCATTTTAATTTGATGTTAATGATGTTAATGTTCAATATTACCTTTATTTATACTCAAGTTATAACTAATTTTGGAAACAAAGTATTAGGGGCTGCATGTTACATCTTAAATTTTCTTCTTATATCTTAGTAAATACTCACAAGGATATCATGCTCTTTAAAGCAAATGCAGCTCTTTGGTGTTGATTAGTACATCAATTATTCTCAAATCTTTATAGAACTTTTCATAAATGATGCTGAAAGGCAGAGTAAAGATAATTTCTCTCTGGATTAAAACCAGCTAAAAATGTGCAAATTGACATGTAGTACCTGTTCCATTCAATTACCTGCATTTTCTGTTCTTTAGAATCACACAATTGCAATAGGTACCATGAGGAATTTTGCGGCAGAACTTCAAGTAGGCTCAGAGCAGGACGGTTCAAACCTGCCATCAGTGCCCCTTCATCTTGCCGGTCAATAGCCTCATTCACTTGGACTAAAGCTATGTGAACTGAAATGAAAACAATGCCGATAAACAGCAAATAAGGCTTTCATGGGGAAAAAAAGTCCATTGCTGTCAGCATCTCACCTTCTGTAAAAGCCAGCTAGGGTGGCAATCTTTTATCTAGCAGAGAACTACCTCTTTCATGTCCAATCCTATGAAGGGAGTCTCTGGCTCTGTGTGAGCCTGTGTGGAAGCAGTTCAACCACAGCTAAGTGAAAGCTTATGAATGAATTTTGGGTCTATATAGAAGAGGGGGTCAAAATTTACAGTATTCTGCACACAAAAAGAACGTAAGGAAACAGAGCAGGCAATAAATGATTTGATTCTGAACTGAGGAATCCTTACAGCAAAAACCACAAACAGACATTAGCCCCCCCCGCCAAAGATTAGTAGAGAAGGAATAGCATGACAGAAACAATTGTAGACACATATTAGCTACTTGTGCATATTTTACAAGTTTCCATAGAAATATTTTGTTTGTTCAGGTGGACTCAAGTTGTGTTCAGCTGGAATCTGGGAGATCACGTGTTGTGTGCATACTTCCACAAGGATCCAGAGTAGCTTACTGTTTATTTTATTGATATTGCCTTGAATCTCAGCTTGTGTCAGCAACTCCTCGTAGACATCTCTCTCTTCATCAGAAATTGTGCCGTTCTAAGAAAACAAAATTGTTGCTAGTTCACACAAAACAGTTTGCAGAGAGAAAAGCTATGAGCTGAAGTCATTAAAAGTGCATCAGCTGAGGCATTTACTGAATGTATTTGTAAAGCAATTTGTTGACTAAGTGAACTGAAGAAATCAGCACTTTGCCACAACTGGCTGAGCAGTCTACTGCTTCCTGTAAAGTAATCATGTAAATATAGAATGGCATTTTTAACTATGGAGACCATTAGCTCTCATGTAAAAGAACACAGCAAATAATTTAGTATTAAATATCTGTGGTGTTATACTTTATAGTTATACTTTATAGTTATACTTTTAACTAGAGGTTATACTTTATACTCAAAAAATGGTATTATTCTGTTTACAACTTTTCAAGCAGTAAATTTGTTTTTTCTAAAGCAATTAATGGAGGAAAACTAGTCTTCTTTAGTGTTAGTCTTCTGGTATTTTTAGCCTTTGGGCAAAGTTAAGCTGCATCATACTCATAGTAATCATATTCTTATAAAATTGGCTTTTAGCTCATTGCATTACCATTATTTCTCTTAGTTATCTTAAAAGCGGGGGTTTCTTCCTAGTTTTACTAATTTTAAAAATTAGGTTAAGTTTTGAAACAATAATACTACAGCATAAGAAGAAACATGAAGGAACACATGTACTAGGAGTACAAATAAAACACCACTACCTTCAGTCTTGCATTTGATTCTTTCTTCCTTTTAGCGTCAAACAGTTCATTCTGATAGTCCTGCGCCAGTTCCTCATCCACGTTGAGCAACATTGCATTTGGGTTCCTCAGAGTCGCAATGGTTTGCTCAGCTATTCCCTTCTCAACAGCTTCGTTGATTGCTATTACAGCTGCATGCACTAAAATTGAAAGCACAGTCCTAAATATCAGGAAGCAAAAAAGTCAAAGCTGTCACTGTTTCTTCAGATTTATTTGAAAGGAGTGTTTAATTTATGTTCAATAATTTACAGATTCGAACATTCCACTCCATGTTTTCTCTAGACTGCAGAACTTCGTGTTTACTCAAAGATGGCAAATCACTGTCTGCTCCACGATCACCCTTCACCCAAACTGGGGTGTGCTGGATTCAGCTGGGGTA
>VZRS01026083.1:0-13592 GCA_013398055.1 Ifrita kowaldi
GTTTTTCTTTTTGTTTTGTTTGTGATTTTTAGTGTCCTGTTGGATTTTTGGAGTTGCCCAAGAGCTTATTTGCATGCCTGACTCTTCTCCATCAGTTTTCAGAGGACGTCTCTGTGCCTGCAGCATGTTCTGGTCCCGTGAAAAGGCTCATAGGGAGAAGGCTGCTGGAAGAGTTCACCCAGGTTGTCATTTGCTTCCTTGCCTGTGTGGGAGCAGGCACTGGGACAGAACAGCAGGAATGGGCGTCAGGCTCTAATGTAGGGTGCCCAAATTCCATCCCAAGCAGCAGCCAGACCTGCCACTAGCTAAGATAGCACAAAGACACATTGTAGAGTGATCTGAGGAAAATGTCATTTAAATCAGCCTGAGATCCTCCTGTTCCTGAGTCTTACAGCTCTGAATATACCTTTGCTTGAGTAGGTGTTACTGTGAGCAATAAGGAGAGATCTGACTGAAAGAAAGAAGGTGGCTGAGAGGAGAGTCCAAAAAAACAGCTGGCAGGGAAATAAAGAATAATAAAAATTTTCTCAATCATTGTTTGTTTTGGAAAGATCGTGCTTTAAGCACATGGAAATACTTTACACATTTGAGAAGTGCTGACTTCCTACATGCCTTGTGAAGGAACAGCAAATCATTCATATAATGTAAACACATTTATAGATTGTTCCAATATAACTTTTTTCAGTGCTGCTGTTCTTTTAAACAAGATGCAATTCAGTTCATACATACTCTTTTGATGCTATACTTTGGCCAAAAGTTGCAAACATCATAAATGTTAAATATTAGAGTTCATGCTAAATGAACGGTGCAAAGTTATTGAACCACACTTTTAATGCAAAAAGTTGTTAAATGGTGCTGTTTGATTCACTGTTTAAAAGTAAACATATGAGAAGGTAGTGCTGGAGTGAAACAGAAAGAAATATCTTGTCCAAAACTGTAAGTATAAGCAGTCTCATTATGTCTTGGCAGAGGTGATAACAAAAACTGGGAGTGGACAAAGTTCCTCTGTAAGGGTGGAATTTTAAATCAGGGAAGAAAAATTAATAAAAAGAGAAACTTTGGTGCCAAAATTGCAGCAGGTACTTGTCAAATTGTATAAACATGGTACTGGTTGGGGGTCTTGAGAGGTCATGGGGTCCTTCCCCCCGCCGTGAGGCAGAGCCAGGGGTGCTTCATGGCAGGTACCTGTCTAACCTGTTCTTAAAGACCTCTGGAGATGGGGGCTCTGCAGTCTCCCTGGCAGCCTCTGGTAGCACTTACTGCGCTTGCTTTTACATTTTAGGGCAATTCAGTAACTGTGTTTCCTTTACCTCATACAATTTCAGTTTCTACCTAGGTAGGTGCCAAAAGTAGGCTGTTCTCTGCCTCTTTGTAGAAGCTTCTTATGTCCTTGAAGATGACTATGTAGAGAGGACTCCACAGAACTAAATATTTTAGAATTTAGATGTTACAAAAAATAGTTCAGGCACCTTGTCATTTAACAATAAAAACATTGATTTCTTCTGCAAATGGTTGGTAGACTGTCTCCATTCTTTCAGACTGGATGTGAAATGACATTCAGCCGAGGACTTTTTAAAGAGGAAAATTCTTTTAAAGAGAGCAGCAAGAACATTTGAAGAACTATAGTAAGATCAATGAAGTATTTGAAGCCATTTAGGGAAGCCATAGTACATTTGTATATGTGCACAGAAGTATGTGTGACCTTTCTGCCATGATCCTTTTTTTCTTAGCAGTTGTCTGCATTTGTGAGAACATCACATATTTTCTTCTAATCCTTTCTTCTGTTCCTGCCAATCAAAGTAGTGCTGTGTCATTCCTTCATGTTCTCTGTTGTGTACCTGGAGGAGCACTGGTGACCTGGAATTGCAGAGCTGGGATAAGGGCTTTGCAGATTCCTCGGAGTCAGCACTCAGTTGGGCTGTGGCTGCTTGTCCTGCTTTGAGAGACTTGCCTGTTAAGGCACGTGTGCAGCCTTACCTCACAGCCTGGTTTTACTCCTGGTTATTACATTTCTCAGTGAACTAGAATCTATTTGTTGATGTAGAGTGTGTTGATCTTGCAGCAGTTAAAAGATCTCCCATATGCCTGTATTTTCTTCTTTCCCTGTTCTCAGGGCCACCTTCAGACAAATTTTGGGTAAGCACAGCCTACATCTGGCTTCTCTGCAATTCTTGCCAGACTTAGTCATGCAAGGAGAACCAAGAGGAGGATGAGGGATGGCCATAGTGGGAGGCAGTTGCTGGAAGAAACATGGCAGGGAAATCAGTAATGAGTGCTGGCAGCAGCAGCAGTGGTGCTGTGGTGGAGCATGGGCTCAGGGCTGGTGGGGATGGGAAAGCACAGGGCAGCAGAGGAAGAGGATGAGGATGTGGGGACTTGGATGTTGGGGTGCTTTGGAGAGAACATGGGAGGACATGAGGGGGAAGATTTGGGGCAGAATTGGCAGAAAGGTGGGAGTGAGTGGGATGGGAGTTTCTAGGCAGAAGGGCTGAGTGGTTTCTGTGCGAGGTTGGGAATTAGAGGGGAGCTCTGGGACAGAAGCATTTGGGGACCTGGGGATTCTGGTACTCATCCATCACAATCAGTTCCTGTGTAAGAATCCCATTCTCCAAGGGCAGCCAGGGTGGTGTGTGCACTTGTGTGGTTTCAAACGTGACACCTACACACACACACCTGTTAACCAGGGTTCTGGCTGTAGGCAGGGGTGAACAGGCAAGACTTGTTTCCTGCATCATCTTCTGTTTTGTCCAAGGTACACCAGCCTTACTAATAAATTAATTACTAATCTATTAATTTCTTACAAAGAAAGAATCATCAGCGTGTTGGTTGGGGCTGTGCTGCATGTTTGTGCATATACCACCTTTTCTGCACCTTAACTCCTGCATAAGTGCACACAGCAAATAAATGAATGTTTGCTGCAGGGTCTCAGAGAAGTCAACTTTTGAGCTTTCAAAGGGCACATTTATAAATCAAAAATTCATTTAAAAATTAAGATGTATTTCAAAGGAGCTCTTGGGGGCCCTAGTTTTCATTAGTCATTATTACCATCCAAGGTGCATCTGTATCATGCTGGGGTACTTGAAGAAAGGTATTTGGATCAAAGAGACATTGTTTTGTAAGGAGACTTCAAAAGTAGTTTTCCTTAAAAATGTTTGTTCAGGTGCAGAGGATGAGAGAAAGGAATATTGTTTGAGGCAATTGGTGTTGGACATCAAAAGATGAATGTCCCCATATATACACAGTGATTGTCAGTCAGGGTGTCTCTGGAAAGGAATATTAACAGCATTGACTAGTAAGGAAACAGAAATTATCTTAATGGAGAAGTGCCTTGGTCTCTGAAAGTTTGGCTTATGATCCTCATTCCTCTTAATATTTTGGGTTTGTTGAGGTTTTTATTTTTAAGGGTGAAAAACATGGATAATGGAGTATATTGAAGTGGAGAATTGACTGGTTTAGGTTATTGTTTTGCTTTGCCTGAACATAGTTGCTACACAGGTAATTTCTGTATTTGGGGAAAAATGCGAGGCTCAGGTGTAGCTTGTGACACATTACAGTTCAGCAGAATGTGTGGCAAAGCAGTAAAATGCTCTGCCTCTTGCAAAGTCAATAGTAGCATGGTAATAAGTTGTGTTTTGTGCAGGCTTCTTCTTAAAAATATAAAGTACTAAAGAATATTGTGACTGCAGAGAAACCTGCTTTGACTCACTTAGACAAATGCGTGCTGTGGTATGGGCAGGAAATGGAAGGACAGAGAGCACATGTGGAACCATCTATCTAAATTAGCTGGATGGGGGCCAGGAGACTGGAACTTGCAACATTTGCCATGATTAGTAGAAAATGAAATGGTGGTTTTGTGTAAGAATAATGATTCTTGTATTATTCTGGGCAAGTGGTGTAGATCCTGCAGGACACAGATGGGACATTTAAAGGTGGTGCATGTGGAATTGGAGGGCTTCGGAAAGGTAAATAGTTTGGAGGGAGGAACAATTTAAAAATGAGGGCTGTGCACTGGAGGAAAACAGCATATATATGTTTAGGTCTGAGGCCCATTCTCCTGTTTCATCTCTTGAAAGAGGGGCATAAATAAATGGAGCATCACTCCCTTCTCCAAGGCATAGAGAGCGATCACAGAAACGTGATCCTCTGCAAGTCAGTCAGAGGCAGTGCTGCAGTAACCAGGAGCTGCTGGGCTGGGCTATGGGGACGTGCTGACAGATCTAAAGGGGTGGGCGTAGGCAGCTCATCCTCACCATCCTTAGACACTCTGTGGCCTGGGGCTGCCTGTTTGGTACCTGTGCTGCACGGCTGCCATATAGAAAAAAGTGACACTGGTCCCAGTTTGTAATGCTTCCCTGTGATAGCCCTTTGGGTTCAGACAAGCAAAGTTTGAATAATCAATTAGTAAATATTTGAAGAATTTTCTGCCTTTCCAAAGGGGTGGCACTATCTTGGCCTTGCCTGCATACCAAGCATTCCCCTTCATGGTTGTTTACAAGGAAACATGATTAGGATTTTCTTTTGTTATGGGGGAGAGAAAGAGGGTTTGGCTTGAGAGCTAATGGGAGGACATAGAAGGGATTGCAGTGGGGGGAGCTTCATCCTTGCTTTTACTTTGCCCATTCGGTTTCACTTATGCACCTTAATCTGCCACTTGCTGGAATGATGCCACACTGAATTCCTGTTTAGGTAGAATCTGAAGCCTAGACAGGGTTAGGCCAAGAATTTATCTCATATCAGGCACTTCTAAAATCTGTTTGGAATATGGGGTAAAAACCCCCCATCCCAATCCTTAAGGTGCAATTTATATTAAATCTTAATGTTGTGTCAGTTTAATTTCATTGGTAATGTTGTGTACAGCATTTGCTTTGTGCTAATTTTTAACCTGTTTTGTGTCTGGTTAGTTAAGTGAATTTGAAATACAAACTTAAACAGATGTTACACTTTTAATGTAAATATTCTTCAAGAGTGTTGTACCCATTTAGGTGTTGGTTGCTTTTAAATTTTAACCAATTTGAGCTGTAGGTGCCAGGTGTAACTTTGGCATTGTCTCTCTATCATCTAATTGAAAAACCTTTGGATTTTTAAAGTTTTTTTAAGAATCCTGAATAAAATATTGGTAGGATCAGAGTTATTTTGTTTGTCGTGAAGACCAAAGCGTAAGTGTCTTCATAAGTGTCTTCACTTTAGCTTTTATTTGGTTTCTTTATGAAGAGGCAAAGTACATAGCAACTGCAGGTTTTCAAAATGTGCAATTTCTACTGTAGGAAGGAATCTCCTTTAGAACTGCAGATGCTTTATCTTTGTTGTTAAATACAGCACTCTATGACTACGCTGGTTTGCCTTGTATTGTTTTCAGTCCATCTCTACTCCTCAGTGGTAGCCTCAGGCTTAGGAATGAAGGAGTGGGCTGTGCTGGAGATGGCAGAGTTGGACCTCCAGGGGGGAAGTGAATTTAGACAGTAAAAACCACTGCTGCATGTTCTGTTTGGAGAAACTTCTGCCTGCAGCTCTGGAGCTGTGAAAGTGCTGTTGGGACCTGGAAAAGGTGGGAGGAGACTGTGTTTTCTTTTATCTTTTGCACAGGGAAGTTTTTGCTATTGTGCATTCTGTTATCTTTGGTTTTGCTGGCAGAAAAGGAAGCAGGAAAACCAAGGAATGGCCAGCTGACACTTTTAGGAAGGGGAGAGAGAACCCCTACCTGACATGGCCTGTGGGTGACAGGGAGAGACAGACACAGCAGGTCTGTCTTTCTGCAGTGGGAGGTGTGTGTGTGTGCCCTGTCAATTGTCCATGACAGCTGACACTGTGGGAGGGAGCTTTTGAGGGAACTCGGAGATTTGGATCAGGGAATGCGTGCTTCAGTCAAAATGCTTCAGTTCCGGTTAATACCAAGCGACTACAGCTAGTTGGAACATGATTTTTGGATTGGAATATCAATGCAACTTAGATTGGATGTTTTTTTGTTATGGTTTCCCCACCTTCCCTAGCAGGGCACGTTTTGCTGAAGGATCAGTTGGAAAACCTGAAGGAATGTGGGTGATGTGGATGACAGGGTTACTACTCTGACCACTTTGGCAGACTCACTGAAGTTATAAAATCTACCCCTTTCACTATTCTTTTATGCTTTTATTGTTTCTGATTAATGGAATCTTGAATCTTTTTTTAATTATTTGCATAAGGTCACACAAAGTATTAAGTTAAGGCCATGGAGAATAACTTTGTAAATTCCTTACTGCTCTGAAATCTAATTAAAAACCTGCAAACTTCATCATTCATCATTTTACCATAGGAGTGTATTTCTTATGGAGACAGTCTAATATCCTGCAGCAACTTCATGGCATTAAAAAAATAATTAATGGACCCTTTTAGGGCAATGTGTGTTGCTACAATGTGGAATAATACTTCAGTGTTGTAAGTGAATGGTGTGCTAGGAAACACTAATCCCTTGTGTATAGTAACAGGAAGTATGAATATTACTTATTAATAATAATGTAAAACACCTTCACACACATGCTTTTTCCTGGGCATGTCTACCTTTTTGTAAACAACAGCGAATTTTAATGACAGAAAATTGGTGAGAAGCAAGAAGGATTTGTGTAATTAAGACGATCTGTTTATTTAAAAGTCTTTAGAAGTTGTAAGAGATGGAACTTAGCTGTATGTGAGGGATGAATGTTGTGCAATAATGCCCCTTCATTCCCCTTTCATAATAAATCTCCACAGAGTATTCATCTGAAGGGCTGGATGCCAAAAAGAACAGGTTCGACTTGTCTGTGAGGATTTACACCACAGTAAAATGCACAACTGCTTTTGTAGAGGTCATTGTGAAGGTCACGGAGCCAGTACGCACTGCTGAATGGGAGCAGCCTGGAACAATGGTGTGAGAGGTTGGACTGCCTGAAATCACTGTTTAAAACCTCATCTGAAATGTAGCAATAAGCTGGACTCCTTAAAACACACGGCTTCAAAGCTTGTAGGCTGTTTTGCAAGATATAAACGGTCTCTTTTTCAGTAGTTTGCATCTTGTACCCTCTGCCGAATGCGGCTTTGAGCTCAGAAATCAAGAGTGTGCCCATTTCCTGACAATTAACATTGAAATAACTGAGTGTGTCTAATATAAACACCCTCAAACTGTTCATAATTGCCTCTGTCCAGTTTTAAAAAAACCCACAACGATACTGGATTTAATTACCTGAAATTTGGCACACCTCTTTTTTACAAATAAGGTCTGAGTTTGGCCATACGGTGTCTATGTCTTTAAATAAAAGATGATGATCATTTCAAATGGCAACCGGCCATCAGTGGGGTTTAGTGCAGAGATTAATTAGTAAACTTTGGAATGCGCTACAGCAAGTGCAGCTGATTGGCAATAGCATGTGGAGCAGCAACTGGTGGAAGGCTGGTGCTGCTGAGCAGCAGAGGTATTTCCAAAAAGCCTTAAGGGTGCTGTGATGTGCTGTGCTTTAAATGGCACTGTGCTGATTGCATCAAACCACCAGTTCTCTGTTTATGCAGTTTGGGAAATGCGCAGATTAAAGAAATCTGGTGTGCATTTGAAAAGAAAGCAAGTTTTCTTGTATTGTTTTGCTAAGATGAGGTGCACCCCATGAATAAAGTGATGCCCCTGAACATCAGTTTACAGGGATTGTGGTTTGTCTGCAGTGCATTTTGCAATTTTATTTTAACTAGGAAGACAAATGTTAAATGCTAAGATAAGAATTATTCTACAAAGACACTGAAGTGAATATGGACAATTTAATGGCTATTGCAGTAAGCTGTTTATTAGAATTCTGGTCCACTTTTAAAAATTATACAGATTTCAAAGTATGTGTGTCTGCATGATTTATAATTGCTTACTCTCTTCGTTTTTAAGTTTTAAATGCGTGATTAGAGAAAATTGGAAACTTTGTCTCTAAGTTGGCTTTCTAAAGAGGTTTGATCTATTTGGTATGAGTAATGGACCCCATTAAGTACAGTCCCTAGTGGGACTATTTTCTCAGCTTGTTTGGGCCATGGGGTTGGGGCCCAGATAATGAACTTAAGATGATTTGTATAATAAATAACTAAACTTGATATATTACTTGGAAGCCAGATACACTTTTAAAAATCTATCTTAATAATATTGTATTAGTCTTCTGATGCCCACCTTCGTTTAGAGAGGGATGGTCAAACATCCATTTAAATTGGTAAGAAAACTCACACCAATACTGGTAGGTTTTTGCTTTGGAAATGGCTCAGGCATGTGGATTAACCTGGTAAAATTCATCTGGCTGCACGCACCTAGAGTATTGAGCTAAAGTCTGCCCTTTTGGGCTAATGATATCACTGAAATAGTCATAAATTTTTGATACAAACCTAGCGGAGGTGCTTGATCTCGTAAGATATGGATCACCCTGGCTTTGACTCAGAAAACCCTTAAGCATGTGCTTTGAAATGAAGCAAGCATGTATTCCTCTTGATTTAACTCTCAGCTCTGTGACTTGGTCCTCGTTGCAGTTCAGTCCCTAGGGCCTATCTGTGGACCCAGCAATGGCACATGTTGCTGTCTAATGCCTGGGTACACCCTGCTTGACTTCCAAGCTGTTGGAACAGTCCATGCAAGGACTAGGAGTGGAGACTGGAGTTGTGAGGGTGCTGGTTGCTCCTCTGGAGGCCTGTTTGTGCAAGCCTCTGCTTCCTAGAGCGTGGTGTTTATTGCCATAGGTAATTGCAGCGCAGCGGATGGGCTCAGTTTACGCCATCAGGTTTAGGCTTGCTTGGCTTTGTTGGACTGGACTTGTAGGCCACGATCCAGGCGAAGTAATCGGAATGCGACTGCTCCTTTGACTTCGTGAGGCTCTTTGTGTGCTCAGAGCTGGGTAGTTTTCTAAGCTGAATCAGTGTTGCTGAATCTGGGTCTAAGCCCCAGGTAAGTGTATGATAAAATTTTCTGATGGCAAATAAATTCGTTAGCTAAATAATTCCCGTGTGCAAATGTGCACATGATTAGGGCATTACAGGGTTGTGCAAACATTCTGTGATAGTCTTTGTTTCAAACTGTTTAGCTCATGCCCTGGATTATTTGCATCTGGGTGTATCTGTGTGTACACACACAGAACAGAAACCTCCATGCACACAAAGAGCATCTCATTAAAAACTGCACTATTTGAGCACTGCAATCAGCTAATTACTGAGGTGTGTTTATTTTATTCAAACTGCTGTGTGTATATACACATACAAGTACATTGCAGAACATTATGAATAATTAAAAGCAAACTGTAGCCCTTTACAGAAGCAAATGTAGGTACATCCAGTGAAGCATTATCCTGGCCAGGCTGCTGGTTTTCTGTGACTCAACTACTGTATGAATTAGAGAATGCTCTTTGTAGCACTTCAGGGTTGCCTCATAGTATTGGTCTAAATCTGAGAGAGAAAAGGTTAAACAAAGTCTGAATTTCCTTGACTTGATAGCAAACAGTCACTGCAGCTCCCTGCTTGTGCTGATGCCCTGGAACAGACCAGTGCAGCTGCTGGAGTAGCTGAGCTAGGGGTTAGGTGATTTCGTAAGGTGAGCTGCTTTAGGCTCTGGCAGGCTTTTGTTCCTTGTAGGTCTCTTGGTCAGTGCTCCCTATCCCGGCAATAAATGTTTCAGCCAACACAGCAATGGCTGTGAACAGGAGATGGGGGAAAAACAAGTTGATGAAGTGTCATGGTTTAACTGTGCCCTGAGATTAATGTGAAACTGAAGGAGAAAACATGGTTTTCTCAGTCAACTACCAATTGATAAAAGTTTATGTCCAGAGCTAGGGCCAAGGTATTTAGGCTGCTGGTGATTTAAAGGGTGATTTTAAATTTGTTTGTTAAAGCTTTTTTTAAAGCTTGCTGTCTTTTGCTGAAAATATAATTTTCCAGAGAGTTATACATCTTAAACTTCATTTTCTTTTTCTTGTCAAATATTGGACCATTGAAAACAAACCCCCAAAACCCCACCCTGGATTATTAAGCCAAATGTGCTGTGAAAGCTTCTTGAACAGCTTGCCTTGGCACGCTGAAATTATTGTGGTTATAGTCCAGCTATGGTGGTGGTGGGGAAAATAACCTTCCAAACTGTCAGCACTTGGGAAAGGAAACACAAAAACCTATTATTATTCATATGTAGTGTAGAGTTTCTGATTTGCTCCCATTGACTTGGGAGATACGGTATCAGTTACTGCGATGGCTGCAGCGCCGGGTTTGTGTTTCACGTAATGAAGTGGAGCGGCCATGCAGATGCACAGTAGCCCAGTGTGGCTGGATGGATGGCTTCCAGGTAGATGGACACTGGGGCTGGCCACCTTAGGAGGCAGTTTGCTGTGGTCAGCCAAAAATCAGCTCTTGCTGGTGAGTCTGGAAGTGTTTGTGCACGCTGAGTCAGTCTCTTTATATACCGGGGTGATTGTAGCACTGATTAGGCTGGAAAGGCTTGGCAAATCCTCGTTGTGTGGGAAGCTCGAGTGCAAAAACTTGCCTAATTTTCTTTATTTAAATCAGTATCGTCCTGCTTGAGGCCTTTTGGAAAGCACATCTGAGTGAACGGTGTTTTATGTTAACACGGTGTTCACAATGAAGGGCAGTTTCATTGGAAAAGGGAGTGCTCAGGGTTGCCTTCCACAGGCTTCTGCCGTGTTACATGTGGAGGGACTCAATTCTCCTGCATACACTCATTGTCTTTTATGAAATCTGTACTTGAAAGATTTAATATCTTAGAATTTGTTTTATGATCAGCAATTCTTTGAACTTGCAAACAAAGAAAGTGTGGATAAGTTCAAATATCCATTTGAAGTCTGAGTCTGAGGAATGCTTATGTTGATTTTGACCTTAGAATGTGAAGTTTGATCTCTGTCTCAAAACTGCAGTTTTCTAGCGGAAATGTAAATACAGTCTGAACTTTTTTTAGATACCTTTAAAGTGTGCTCTCTCTTGAAGACAGGGACTTTATTCCAGAGATCCTGAATATTCAAACCATGGAGACCTATTTCTCTTCATAAGGCCCCAGATTCAGGAGCTGATCTCTAATCAGCAAAGCTCACTTGCGTGTGCTTTTGCTCAAAAGACACCGATCTGTGGTGGTTTAGACTTGAATATAACATTTTTGTGAAGCTTCGTAGACTAGAGAAGGGTGAAGGGTGGAAGCTGACTGAGATGATTTAGAGTTTTATATAAGCACATAAAGCTGTAAGTTGTCTTGTTGTGTTTGGGTTTGAAAAGCACTTTTTAACTACTTTGACATCTCGCTTTTATTCTTGAACATCTGCTTTAGATTGTTTGCCATAAAAGTGTAAGAATTAATCTTGCCCTCATTTTTGTTATTGCTACCAGAAACCAAACTATTTTTATTACTTCTTGTATAGGGATTTGGACCCTGAACTATTTTCAGAGTTTAGGAGAAAAGGAGCTTGTATTTTCTTTTCTTTTCTTCCCCCCTCATGCACCTTTCCCTCGCCAAACTTACAGGTAAAGTTAATTAAATTATAGTTTTTAAGTGCATGAAGATTTTTGACATGGCTTGTAAAATGGTATAGTAAGCTCTACTGTGCTTTATTTGGTCCAATACTAAGAGTTTTAAGGGGATTCAAATGATCAGCTTATGTTGGTTTGTTTTTCAGAGCAGCAGCTGCCCTGAGCCAGGGTAAAGCATTTGCATCATCTGTGGAGAGCCTGGTACATCTTTTACTGATTGGAAATAATATGTGAAATGCAAAGAAATTAAGACCTTCCTGTATGATTAGTCCTTTGATTAACAAATATTCTTAATGCTTGTTCTTGGGGCTTCCTTTCTCTGGGATTGCAGCTTGTTTGTGTTGTTTCCCAAGCAGCAGCCAGTGGCCATGGCATGGGATGTCGGTGCAATCCCTGATCTCCA
Source organism: Ifrita kowaldi (assembly GCA_013398055.1). Taxonomy (NCBI): domain Eukaryota; kingdom Metazoa; phylum Chordata; class Aves; order Passeriformes; family Cinclosomatidae; genus Ifrita; species Ifrita kowaldi. Next base: position 11,882 of record VZRS01026083.1, read on the forward strand.
GCACGCTGCCTTTGAGTGATGGCATTCCCTGGGCTGGCTGTTATTTATTAAATGTCAGAGCGCTCTGCTGATGTGCCTTCATCCAGTACTTGTGCCAGAGCATACAGGAATCTTCCCTTCTACAATGAAAGTGTTGTTTTTAAGGCAAAACTGTCTGTTGTAAGCCTATAGCAGGAAATACTCAGGCAGCCTCTCCAACTTGCTCAAAATGCGATGTTTGTGCTGCAGTTGCTTTCACAGCAGTGTCCTCTTTCAGAATCCGTGGCAACACTTGCTTTTTTTAAATTTGAATACAAGTGTTTTAGCAAAAGGGTTCACAAAGGAGCCAGTGAACAAGATAAAACAGATGAGGCATCTTTTTATTTTGCAAACAGATAAATAGGATTTTTCAGGGACTGAGTGAAATTGCCATGTGATTTTATCACTCTTTTTGCTGCCAGCTTCTATTTTCTCTGAGACTGTAGATTTTTCATGGCAGGAACCATTCCTTTTTCTATGTGTTAAAGATGCCTTAGCTATTTCTGGTTGTGTTTCAAGGAGTTAGGAAGCTGTAGCCACTGAAACCAGGGCAATGCAGCAGGCCATGGTAGTTTGTAGGAGGACTTTTTGCTGCTCTCTCAGGATCAGACAAGGCTTACAAATAGGCTTCTTGATCCTGTGAAGCTTTGTGAATCCTGTCCAAAGGACTGATAAAATTCAGGTGCCATGGGAAGTAAGTACACACAACTTGAAAAGCTGTCATGTGTCTGTGGTTCAGATTTAAGCATTGTTTTGTTATACCCACTTAAAACATAGATGGAAACTTGCATGGAAAGAAACTAAACCTCTCTGGAAGGACAAAAGAGTATATTTTGTGCAGATTAAAAATGCAGTTTCTTCTGCCCCAGGGAGTTTTTTTGTTTAGTTTGAGAGAATTAATGTGCATTTTCAAAGCAGTGCCATAAAGTGTGTGTTATGTTTGCAGTGGGTCCTCCTCCTGTCCTGGAATATTTGGTTCATGTTTACTTGTGCACTCTGCATGCAAATGAAAAAAGGCTAGAAATAAACTACTTCCACCTATGTTAAGTAATAATTTCTAGATATATTGCTAGCAGGTTTCAGTTTTCATTTAAGATGTAGTAAATACAGCCCACAGATATTGTGAAGGTGTATCATGTACTGCTAACATCTGATACTTTCTTAGTTTTTAAACTTTAGACTTCAGTTTTTCTAAATTCCTTCTTTTTATCTTTTTGCCTGTTTCTAATAATTTACCCTTCCTGTTTTTCTGTTCTATTCATGCTTTTCCTTTCATCTGCCTGTATTGTCCTTTTCTTAATTTTTTTATTCTTTTTTTTGTCTCTGTTGCTATTAAAAACTTCCTTGCTTTCTCTTGCCAGACTATCATCAACCTTTAGCAGTCCCTCCTTAAAATCTAGGTATTCAAGGAATCTCACTTTATTTCTTCTCTTTATCAGGCAGACATAAGCCATACTGAATGTGATGTTCTGCATCTTTATCAACATTTTTCTGGGTGTAGGCTGGATGCTCAGTAAAACAGGGAATATGTCTCTGGCTTCCATACACACACAGAGAATTCTCATCTTCTACAGTCTGAGATCAGCTTTCTGTTTGGCTTTGCTATTTTAAGCAGTCTTTCTTTTTAAATCATCCATCAGAGTTTGCATTCCTCCAAAACGATATTGTGGAGCTGTGGCTGTTTGGATGGGGG
>VZRS01026084.1:0-16523 GCA_013398055.1 Ifrita kowaldi
AAAAAAGAAAATGTATTTCCTATATTTTTTCTGACTCATAGCCAGGATAAATTAAAACATTTTGAAGAACACAGTAAATTTTAAACCCACACTGTCTTTTTAAATAATTCTTTTCTTGTTCAGAAATACAACTACAATTGTTTTGGTGTTACATGGTTTCTGCTTTCATTAAACTGTATGCTGTTACCATAAAATCATGAAGAAAACACAGTATTTTTGCCACAAGTTTACAGCTGAAAAAGCATGAAGACAGATTAGAACAAGACTGAAATATAAATAATCTTTTGACTCCTTTACTTGTATGCCTCAAGCTAAAAAGTTAACCTGCCTTTCAACATTGTCATTAATTCTCAGCTTCTTTCCTGCAAGCAGCATGGTAGAAGTACATCTTGGAATCAGAAAATATGAGGTTACAGACAGCTCAACAAAGGAAACAGAAGACTAAAAGAGACACACCTATATAAATCATGAGATAAATCACGGTGAATTAAAGAAACGTGCACTTACACTTCAATTTATCATACTTAGCACTGAAAAACATAAACTGTAGTATTAAAAATTTGGAAAATGTAGAGTTATATTAAGGCCTACATTTACTAGAACAGTCTAAATTCAATAGAAACAAGCAAAAACCCCCCAACTTCAAAGCTTCAACAGCAAAAAATAGCAGAAATCTGAGGCAAATTATGAAATCACTGGTTCAGCTACACATAACAGTTAAATCATCTATAGTGGATAGAATTAGGAATGATGGTAGGGATAAAAAGCAGGAAAGCTCAATAATTAATTTGAAATGTAAAATCTATTTTGATACTCTTGTCAAGTAACTATGATTAGCAATTTTATTTTAATCCATTTTAGAGTGTCAGCTTTCATTTTTATTGATTACTAACCATCATCCAAAAGCAGTCTGGCACAAATCAAAAGGTAAACACACTCATTAGTTCACAGGGTATTTGACACGCTATTTTCTCACACAATTAAATTCATAAGTGTAACTAAATGTATCATTTTGCCAGGGTGGATGGAGGGTCACAAAAAAAAGGAAATACAAATTAAGAGAAGTTACATTTTGCTACAAATCTGTGGCTTAAAAGTTTGCTACGCCACAAACAGCATTGTTTCTTCATACAGTAGCTACCACAAGTGCATGGGAAAAAATACAATTTAATACTTCAATCAAGATTTCAATTTTATTGGTTTAACAACAGGGAGGGTTTCAAAGGAAAGTGACAGAGAGAACAAAGAGCCACAAGTTTTACATTCCCAACCAATTACAAAATGCATGTGCACGCCAGATCAGCCGGAGCAGAGTCCAGGTGGTAAACTCAGATCCTGTACTAGACAGATTTAGCACCAGAAAGGAAAATCACAGCTCCAGTTCATAGAAAAGTTTTGTAGGAGACAGCAGTAGTTCAATGGAGCGGTGAGCTTGGGTCTTTAAAAGAGTCATTCATGTTACTAACACAGCTCACAGAGCAGCCTATGAAATACTGCAACAGCACAGTTGTAGAGCACACACAATGAAAAGGCAACACTCAAGCAATTTTTTAAGTCTACATTTCCTGGTAGTCCCTATACCTTTACACTGTACCCTGAAATGCATTTTAATCCACTTTCTTCAACCTCACCTATTTCCCTTATAAAGAACAAAAAAACCCCACACCACCATCAACCCAACACATGCACATAAAAAAAGGAAAGCACTTAATCAATTTTCTTATTCTACCATTTCCTATCCCTCTTCCCTGTCCTTCCTCCTCAAATCCACAGATGACAGCTTACATAATTTTTTGCCACTGCACACGTGATGGATCCCACCTTATTTTTTTCTGGCAACCACTGGCCTTTCAGTTCACATCTACATATGATGATGCTGATCAAAGGAGAAAGATTTAGGAAGGAGAATAAGCTGATTTTTTTCTTAATCTCTTTAGTTTCTTTCTTGCTATATCAAGTAACAATAATTCTTTGTAAAAGGTATAAAACATGTTTATGTAGTAGTAGTTATCTTCAGCATTGATTTTTCAACGAATTCTGTGATCTATCAAAATGTCTTAATCTACTGATTTATCTTTCCTGTTTGCATTAGAACACAAATTTCCACACAACTGAAAGAAAATACAAGCCACCACGATATATTCATAAATGTACTCCCTGTATTATTAAGAATAAAAATTAATGGATTGGATTGTCACTGCAAATATTATACCTCTTCTTACACCCGTTGCCAAATGAAACTCTTACAAAATACCACCCTATTATGCAAAAAGACAACATTATGCAACTTTAACATCCCACAATGATTTTAGGATAACGAAATTGACCATGTCCATTAACTTACATTGGTTTTTTATGAAGAAACTTTAAAAAATAAATATAATCACATAACTGATTTGCTTCTCTAAGCAGGAATTTGCTAAAACCAGAAGCCCATATATATCCCAGACTATCCACAAAGCTCATTCAGAGACTAGGACCGGTCTTTGCCAGTCCTCCTTCCTACTACATAATTTTCCCATCTTTCTCTTACACCTATGTGTTTCCACACATCCCCCCCAAACAGCTTCTCTCAGACCTTTTTCTTTTCTCTAGAAATTATCTCAAATCTCTCCCAACACTTGTTCTGTTGGTCACCTCTCTCCTCAGCTGCTGAGGCCACACACCTGCCCATTTCTCTCTACCAATATCATTCTTCTCTATCTGTGCCTGTTTGAAATCCAATTCATCAAGAATAATGTCTGCATATGAAGCTCCCACTGCATGTCCAGCTGTTCCCATCCTCTTGTGACCACTGCAATGTGACTGCAATGCAAATGTGATCCATCTCAAGAATCTTTTACTCAAGTTACTTCACAGCTAAAACATTTTCCCAATCTAGTTCATAGTATGGCTGTATTAATGTCCTACAACAGCACAAGGGAGAAAATGAGCAGCACAGGCAAGGGAAGAAAATGCTTCCTAATGTGGTTTACACATTTCTGCAATTTGAAAACATGATTTGTTGTTTCAGCTATGTCAGTCTAGCAGGTAGCTGCCACCAAAACCGGAAGACCTACTCCTCCCCTCACTTTTCTCTTTTTGTCCCCATTCCTACCACCTCACTCACCTGGAGATCATGAGTCCACAAAGAATAACTGATTCACCTGGCTGGTAAGTCACAAAACTATTCTTTTCATCCAAACAAACTGACTCACCTTGCAGTCACATGATCATTATATTCCATGAAAAGAAAATATTAGGAATGCCTGATAGAAGCTTTTCAATAGAAGCTTCAGTTTAGCCCATGTTTGCTAGGATGTCTAAATGCACCCTGAAATTTCTCTTAGTCTGGTATGTCTAGTGTACGAATATGCAAAACCTCATGAGATGGCAAGTAAAAACCATGATGGTAGAGCCTCTGATCTACGGACAACTGCAAAAATATCTGAAGCTGTGGCTCTGCTGAACAGATGACATGGGTTTCATGTGTCCTAAGTTATACTCAGTGTCTGCTTTCCACTGCGATCAACAGATTTCAATCCAGTGTGCCCAGCAAATTCCTGAAACTGATGGAATTCATTACACATGCTGTGAAGTGCGTTAACACGGTGTTATAAATGCTATCAAATGTAAAACTCACAAGCTCAACCAATAAAACTGTACTTTGTATCTTACTGTAGATTTGCAGAATTATCACTCCCTGTGGCTTCCTTTACTTGCCTGTCTGTATATGGGTGGCCAAAGCCCAGATCTTCACATAAAATCCTCATACAAACATATACATGCACTTGCATATAAAAATGCTGAAATTATTCAAAAGAATATACTTCCTGTTGTATATCCACACTGATTTAGACTTACAGTTAAATCTGAACATAAAAGCACATGAAGTAGACAGCAAAGCCTGCACTGTATTCAATACATGCTGGCATTTTCTAAAGCCACTAGAAATCCATTAATAACTACACTGGTTCATTTTACAAGGCCTAAGTTATGTCAGAAATGTAATGTGCTCCTTCTATCAGTAAAGGAAAGTAAAAATATAAGAAACTATATCCAGCGTTAGTGAATCATTGTGGATGCAGAGGTCAGCCAACAAAGACAAATGAGTAATTAAAATAAACAACCTGGCAACCACTCAGCACATGCATTCACAGAACGTATTAAGTCTGAAAACATATGATACAAAAGTAATTTGTCTACAATTTGTCTATTTTTTTTTCATTTACACTGACTGCATACACTTTAAGACTTCAAGCACAAGCTTGTTCTTATTAGTATTAACAACAATCAATAACAACATTCAAAGATCTGGAACCGAAGTCTACAACAGTCTAGGTAAAACATCCAACATAATGAAAGACGACAAAACTGTATTAATTTACTATCAGTTTAACCTATAACTCATTACTCAAGGTAATTTTCTTCTGAAGTCAGCAAGAATTCTGCTTCAGTGAAAACAAAACACAGTACGTTGAACTTAGAGTATTATTTGGTCTTAGGGAAAGTATATGAAGGACCAGAACCATCACACGATGTGGTAAGTTAGAAAGCCTTTCAGTTCTAGGCTGTCAAAGGAAAAGATGATCATGTAAATATTTGAGGCTGCTGTTTGGACTGCGGGAACAAGTGGCAACTGCATGAGGGGCAAGTAAGGGATGGGTGTCAGGGTGAAGATGGGGCTTGTTTAGAGAAGTTGAGTGCTCTCAGTTATGCCAAATGCAATTCTGTATGTACGATGCTGTAGGAGCTGCACAGGAAACTCAGTGACTGCCTGGTAGGGCCAGGATTATGAGTGCAGAGAATAAGGCAGACTAACAAACAGATACAGGACATTACTAACCACATACTGTGGTTCCCATGGTCTAACTGCTATTGGACTGGGACAGACGGTAATTCAGAACATCTGAAGGGCAAATGCAAGCAACCTGACAATCCTCCCCTCTACCCTGGCCACACCCAGACATTTATAACTATTTCTTCAACTTTCATCCTACATGCTATGTATACAAGGTAACTATCTATCCTAAGCAGAAGACATTTCAGCACACAAAACCCCCCAACAACCAAATAATTTTATTAATTAATTCACATTTTTAAGTATTTACATATTATCTAAGGCATAAGCAATCAGTTAGTAAGAGATTCTTGGGAAACAGCAAACTACAGAAATAATTTGGCATGGTAAGTGGATACAAAACAATTGATCATCTTTGTCACATCACCTCAACAACTATGCTTGACAATTATAATCCCAGTTCAAGCTCTTAAGGAGAAAACTGATTCATGAGGAAAATTGTTTATATATTAGAACTATCATTTTACAATTCAAAAAGAATAATAAGCTTTATTTTTTAGTAGATAAGCCATAGTTCGTTCCAGACCAAGACCTTGAACAGAATAAGAAACCACATTTATTAAGTCCTCTTTAATATATGCTGTATTATGCACACTATTAGTTTTTCACTACAGTGTTTTATGTCAGAAACAAGCAGCAGATACTAGTACAAGAACAGGGCACCAACATGTCATCACCATTTTCTAAACCTCACTTCTCCCTAGGGAACCACGGGCAAACAGTAAGGAGGAAATAGCTAGACTCTTAAGAATCACTCACAATGTGCACAAATCCTACTTGAACAGTTGGAAGCAAGTTATAACAACATTTGATTTGGCATAGAGCATCATGCAGAACCTTAGATTTACCACCAGCATCTGTGTTTCAACAACAAAAAAATCTCGAAGAACTACAGTATTTATATGTCCTGTCAAGTTAGTATTTTTTCTAATTTCTAAAATACTTATCTAAACATGATTGTGTATTAGATGTCTCAAACTATGCAAATGTCTGCCAGATGGTGAACCCTCTCAATTGCCTCATCATTCATCACTGCGTCAGGGAGAATGTGAAGCTTCTGCCAGACACCAGCTCACCTCATTATTTCTTTACAGAAATTCCTTTTCTGCATAAGGAGATGCGCTGAGAGAAGCCAAAACTGCGTTTATCTTACTTTCAGGATCAGTTCTGTATTTCTTTCTAGATGATCTGCAATAAGCTGTTTAAATAAACTTTCTGTTTAGTGGTTACTTGAATTTCATGCTAAGTGACCTTATCTGAAAGCTGTAATTCCATCATCGACACTTGGATGAACAAGTCCTTCTACCTGAGATGCACGACAACTCTAGCTGTTAAAGGCAGGATAATTCCTCTCCATCTTTGAACAAGTACTTCTGGAATAACTTTTCTTAATTTTTTGAGGAACATGAAGGCAGTCTTAAATGCATAAAAAATATTTTCAAGCACTGAGTCACACTCACAGGAAAATGAAGTGCAGCACAATTCAAAATAAAAATCTTCAAGGCACAGAATTCAACAGACTTCTCACTGGTAAGTAGATCTCTTAGAAAGATTAGACAAACTATAAAGGAAAACAAAATGACTGACAATAAAATGTACGTATAAAAGACAAGGATAAATAATGTTTATACAGAACAAAACTAGGAAATACAGTGAGAAATATTTTTTTTGTTAAAAAGCATGTAAAAGACAAATGGCCTAGTGCATCAGGATTTATTTTAAGATCTGAAAATTTAAAAAGTAATCATACAAATCACGCAAAAAAATAAACACAACTAAAAATGAGGTTTAAGGTTTAAGCCAAGCTACTGGCAGGCTCTAGCCAAACTAGCTGATCCCTCGTTCCCTGTCACTCTCAGTATGGTATCTCCTGAATAGGAACTCCTGAAGGGAGAAGAATCAACTAATCCAGAGGAAAACTAACCAAGAAAGAATGGAAGAGTCTTCAGGTAGAATTACTGATGATGCTCATGATTCAGTTGTGTAAGTTGACAGAGACAGCACAAGCATAAAGCAGGGTGGAGACTAAGGGAGAATCCAAGACCAGAGTAGAAATGCCTCTGCAGCATCTCACATTGAGACAACTTAAATAAGTCATCAAAATACATTCTAAAAATTGATCTATAGGAATACAGACATGTAAGTATAAAAATCTGAGAGGTTCAAGCAACACAAGTTAAAACTAGCAAGTAAGACAAACCAAAACAAATCAAAGACCATAAGGCAAGTTCTATTACTTACATGTAGTAAGAAACAGTAAGATTGGTACTAGCTGAAATGATCAACCATTTTTTGAAATTCAGATGTTATCCTCTGCTTCACTGGAATTAGTCACATAATTTGCCGTGAACAGCAAGAAACACATTCATGGCTCTACCCACACATTGAGTATGTATTTGAATACCAACAATCAGTCATTCAGATCCTTTGAAACACCTAGAGCTTCAGACTTGAAAATAATTCAACCATCATCCTATTTCAAGGCTTTGTCCACTTTTGAAAACTTTATGATTCATGCTGAACTCAATGCCATCATTCATATCTTCATTTTACCCTTTAACAAATTTACCCAAGTCCTTCATTTGCGTGGTTTCTCTTTACTCAAATTATGCCATTTCTCCTCAATTCATAAAGCACAGTAAGTTCCTTCATTAACGCCACCCAGTACTAAATATGTTGGAAAATAACAGGAGACTCTTCTACTAAGGCTCTAAGTCCATCAAACAGAAGTGAAGAAGAAGAATTGAAAGTGTTTTGTGCACAACACATCTTGATTTCAAATTATTTTTTAAATATTGTAAATCATGTTTCTGTTAAAATATGAATGAAAATAATTGTCGTCATCAAAATACAATTAATAAATATGGGGGAAATGATTGGATGTATTTATTTGCCAATCACTTCTGTGGCCTTTAAACATTAATACAAGATGGAAGGCTTACAGACAAACACTACTGTTCTGAGAATTTGGTTATCACATTCAAAATCTGCCACTTGGAAATATGAACTATTTATGTCTCTAAAGTCAACAGTAACCTGGGACTACATACTAATATAGTAGTAATTTGTAAACATGGTATACTCCATCCATCCTAGTTTTTATCAAACTGTGTCTTCAAAGAGTCATTAGCACATGCAAACTAAGTACATGAGCAGGAAAAATTACATTATTTGAAAGCCAGATGAGTTCTTAAATGCAAAGGGAAAGTAAGTAGGAAACTGATTGCAGGCCTTCACTTGTAAAAAACATCCAATCACAGATTCACAATGGCACACCAGTGACAGAATTGGGTGTTTCATGTTCTGATCTCATTCCCTTCCTATTACACCTTTGAAAGATGCTTTTGGAGATGCTGCCTTAACCAGAGGATACCATTTGTCTGAGTCAGTTGCTCCAAGCCTACAGAGGTTAATGCCTTGGTCAGCCAGCCATTGGCCAAGCCCTACAGCAGGCTTACCGATTTCAGAGTAGCAGACAGGGTTCAGATATCACAGCACACCAGCCACACTCCACACCCTACCTGGAGCACCACCTATGCCTCCCAGCAAAGTTTCACCCCTTGTACTGGGATCCACACTTCAGCAGTGATAGAAACCAGCACATCCGTTTCTACAGCAGCAAGTTTATTCGCCGGGACACTGGCAACCCAGTGCCAGTTCAGCCTTGAGGTAAAGAACCATTTACCAGATATCCAAACACTGTTATCTCTCATTGTCCTTTTTCCTAAAGTGATACCAGAGAGGTTCACATCACAAAGCAAAACCTCATGTCCAGCAGGAATCTCCAGCCCTGGCAATCCTCTTTCTTACCTAGTTCTGCTTAACAGCAAAGTGCCACTGATAGTAGTCTTCCCATCTAAGCTCACCAGCATTTCTACCCAATGTGAAACCAAGCCTCCAAGGGACTTAATGTGCCACACTGATATATATTTCAATAAACAGCAACCCCACTTTGTCACCCTGCTGAAGTTTTAAAATTACTCCAATCCAGGTGTGACACAGTAAGCAACAAGAACAATTCCATTTCCTTGTCTTGTTTGTTCTTCCTTACAGAATTTTTCTCCTGTAAACACCCAAGTCTTCTCTCATTTCCCTCTCTCTCTCTGTCCCGGATTAGCTGTAAATCAAGCCACACTGGTGAGAACAGAACAAACCTGTAACAAAAACATTTTTGAGTACTAAAATGTCTGAGGGTATGTTAAAGGCACATATATCACTACAGTTTATCTTCTGTAAACCCAAGCTAACACTTCTACTCACAGTATGCTAAGCCACAGTAGTCCTACTTAAAACACTACTTGGGGAATAATTTTTATGTTATTGTTCAGCTGTCATAATTACAACAAGAGTGAGTTTGAAACCCCAGTGTATGTTTCAAATAAAAATTAAATGCTAATCTGTATGAGGACAAAAGTTCAGTCATTTGTCAATTTATGCATTTGCACTTTAGTTCTAGAAAAGCAAAGAAAAATATTTCAAATGCTGAAAACTGACATTATTAAATTACTGCACTACTATTACCCTTTCTCAAAATACATTTTCTTTGTATACCATTCCTGACCTATTCATGCCATTCACTTAGGAAACTGAACATTTAACCTCTTATTCGTTCTCTTTTGAGCATCTACTATGTCATGTACATATTATTATGCCGAAGAGAGAATATAAGAGTAAAAAACAGGGTAAGAGCAAAACAAGGCAAGAGCAAACTACCTGTTTGCTTAGATTGTAATTAATTATCTGCTTTAAAAATATGGAATTTTCAGAAGCCTATTGATTCAGTACCCTTGAAAATACATGAAACAATTTCTATACTACTATTACTGTTCTAACATTTCTAGATACCAAGCACTGTGACACTGAAAACAGCACTACTCAAATATAGCAAACAATATTTGCTCAGCAAATCAACACTACATTCATTTTTTTCCTATGACGGCTTTATCAATCACATCATTCTCTGGGAGAAAGCCCACCCTGACATCTAATTCAAGCCATGAAGCAATCTCTGAGATTTTGGCTCTTGCCAAAATTAAATGTGCAAGCAGCAAGTCACCACACAACTGCAAATTATTTTTTCAGGATGTTGCAAGATGTTTATTATGTTAAGATAAAATTGATTTTGTTGGGAATGACCTCTTCCGTGACCATTTTAAATTAAATGTTTTAATATTTTAAAACCCCTGTAGGCCTCATTGTAATTCAAATTATAAATACTATTCATTCAATCCTACTCAAAAAATAAACAGGATAGAAATATACCCATGATCAAACTTAGGAGGTTTCTTCTATAATATACTGTCACATCTTCCAAGATAAATAGAATCAAACACAGAAAATACGCAGCAAATTCCACATTCGTTAAGCTCCAGTTGCATTTCTTCAACAAGCTAAACCCATCTGAAGGAGAAACATGCCTGACGATTAACATAGCATGTCTTCATTAATGATTGTGACATATTTAGGTGTTCCTTCATTTGAGAACCTTTAAAATCATTGTAATGAACACCTACACCCTTGCTGAGGAGATATTTATTTGCTTTTCCTGGTTATCTTTTAGACACTATGAAAGTAGTCCATTAAGTATTCCTGCCTACTTGTATTTACAATATATGGCTTATAAATGTGCATTTGTACTTCATCCATTATTTTAGGATAAAAAGATAACCTTCACCAAGTATTCAATTTAAGTTCAGTCATCATAAAACAGCTTCAGTTCAGTTGGTGCAGTTGGGCTCCTTGCTTCAAGAATAGTAAGAATATGGAATTCTAAACATGAAAATCTGCTCCCTTGATGAGATGGGACCTTATGCCAAATTTTTAGTCTACTTCAGTCTTCACAATTATAGTTAATTCGGATAAGAATGTGTGGCAAAAGCTAATTCTGTTATCTAACACAAACAATCACTTGTTCACAGTTTCTTACATTTCTTAAAAGTTCTTGTACTTTCAGCTGAATACATGGAATTTTAACCCAGTGAAGTTGTTGGTAAAATTAATGGACAAGTATTTCAGAGGATATTTAAGGTTCACATAGAGTAGCTATAGGTACAATCTAAAACAAGAGAATGCATGATAACCAAGCATTACATACCTTAGTTACTCCTAGAAGTAATGAATTTGAAATAATTGTGATGCCACTTGGAACTAAAGCTTTTCTTAGAGCTGAGGCATTACTAAGGACTTTCTCCTATATGGACCCACAGTTAATGTGCAGTTTCTTCACAGACAAAACCATTTACAGAACTTCTCTTCTGCACCTGAGTAACAGCTGCATGAAATTTATTGAGTCTTCAGCATTTTCAAGATCTGCACTGTGTAATAAACCCAATTGCTACAGGCCAAGTGAAAAAGTTGGAAGAAAGTATGTACAGACACACAGTGTGCCTTTGCAGTCATTTCCATAAGAAACTAGGCTAAAAACTGCAGTCATAATTTGGAAAATGACACTTCCTTCCCCAGAACACCTTTTTTTTAATTTTGACTTAACTGGCAATATGTGCCAGAGAGTCTGCTAGTATCCAAACAAAACTGTTTCATTAAAATCTGAAAATGCTGCTAGGCAATCTTCTCAGTTCTTTTACCTTAGGATACAGTCTTATTTTCATATGCCTGTGTAATAACATATTACATAAAAATGGGTGTTACATATATACTTTCTCAGTCAAGCAGAAAGATTTTTTTGCATCTATTTGATTGTGCATCCCTGCTGCTAACACATTAACTCAATACAACTCAACTCCTTGTTTTTAGGTCAAAAAGGTCCTAGAAGGGAGGAGGTGTGCACATATGCCTGATGCATGCTCTAAACTTGAGCAGAGAAGGGAAAGCACCACAGAGGAAGCAGTTGGTGCCACAATTAAACAAGCCAAAGAACGCAACCACAAAAGGACTGTAAAAGATAGCAAGCCAGCAAATGAATGTTGAAATGCTCAAGGTTATTTCTGCTGTAACAGTTAAAGAAGATCAAACCACTCTGTTTTCTGTAACGTACTTGGGCAGGATAACAACGAACCAATGCTGCAACCAGCACAGAACTCCATGACGTTAACCCAGGATGGGATCAATGTGGGTATTTATCAGAGGCACTGTCAAGGCTGGAGAACACCAAGTCCTTAAATGCTATAACCAGCCCCACCTGCAACCCCCTCCAGCAGGCCCAGGAGCCATTTCAGCTCAGGACTGCCCCCAGTTCTGGGCTGAGCTATGTTGTCGACACCTCTGGGCTCAGGCCCTGCTCTCTGCCACTCCTGACCATTTGACCAGACTTGTCAGATCAGAACCAGGACCCAAGTCACCCACTGGTGCCTTTCGTGACCCCGGTGGACTGCAGCAGAGTCTCAGCCCTTGGTCCTCCCACTGACCCCTCCTGTAACTCTCCAGCATGAGAGATCATTGGTCTCACCATCAGGCACAACCACAAACAATAAAAATAAATTGAGGGAAATTAATTATCAAGTAACACTTGAACAGCACAATTAATATGGACTTTTCTAAGTCGCCAAGAGCAGGGATGAGGAGGTTACTCTGAAACGCTGAATCAAACACTATCAGGCCAGTACTAAAGCAGCAAATTGAAAGATAAGGAGCAGTCCAAGGCCTTGCAATCGGACTTCTCTTGGGCAAGATGACAGCAATGACTTCATCCCGCTGAGAGGAAAACCCTGCAGACCAGTGCAGAGGAGGCTCACCTGCAGGACAGACCGTTCAAACCAGTGATGACCCCAGCAGGCGGCTGAGTGCATTATGAAGTAATAACTGGCACGAGAAAAGATCCCTGAAGGGAGGCAAAGCAGCAAGGAAAGCTAATGGTCTGTGCAGACTACACAGTTCTGAACAAAACAATGGCTGATGTTGGCAACAGTGCTCTGCTTGCAACAAAAACCTATGTAATGTTCCAAAATGGTGCAAAACCAAAAAACTGCTTCAAGGCAGTTTGAAAGGTGATGCCTATCAGTGACTTGCCACAACTGTTCAAGTTCATTGATGATACGAAGAGAAAGCATTTACAACTGGCAGCTCAGTGAGGGTACCATCCGTACCAGCCCTCACAAGGTGCAACAGACACACTGAAGCTCTCCCTTTTCCCAATCAGTATCTTTCATACTATATGGAGATCTTAGTTCAAACAGTAACAGTTTCTAATGTGGATGGTATTGCTTTCTTCTCTGGTACTTTCTGGTTGATAGAAAGCCAACAAAGAAAAGTCAATTTCTCACAAGGTTGTGTGAGAAATGTGGTGATGAGATATAAAGATATAGTACCTGTACATCTAGAATAAAGTTCATGGATAACAGCAGATGACTTCTGAAGAAAGAGCATATAAAACCAGCATACGTAAATGAATGCAGACTAACCCGTCCTTTGAGATTTCAAATTAAATATTATTCATCTGTCTTCTTAGGCATGCTACTGCCACACCTCAAAACAGTTAGCTGCTCCTGTAGATATTTTTCACTTTCATCTTTTCCTTCAAGTTCTAGAGTTCTAGGGCTTTTTTTCCCTTGATACTTTCATTTTTTTATCAGTAGTTCCCTAATTCTATTATGAGCTTATTTTGCAATCTTGTAAGTACCTCCTTACACCTGTTAATTTAGTGGGACTACATCACACTCAAACCCACTCTATTCAAGACATCTTCTTGATTTCCAAAACTATCTGTTTTCCCGTTTTACCTACCTTTAAGAAAAATAAAATCAGTAGAATGAAACTTAGTTTAGGAAAGGCAAGCTCTACCCTCAAAACCAAAATCTACCTTAGACCTCGCAAAGTATTTGACGAACTTCAACAGTTCGTGAGAGTAATCTGAGAACAAATTAAATTAGAAACAGGCAGCACACTCCTTACACTAAAGTATTCATGGATTCTGTAGTTTTCTGGCTTATTACTTTTTCATTAATGCTGGTTGGTTTTATTTAAGTGCTCTAATGCTTTTATAAAAGCAGAAACAACTATGGAAGTAATAAGGCTAGTAGTACTACAACATTTCAACATATTTTTGAAAATACAATGTAAGTACTTCAGCACTTCTGATCTTACATGTGACCTCTCTGAAAAATAAAAATTATATTCGCTACAGAAAATATGTCGTAACTATAGAGAAAAAGCCAGCAGTCGGGTGTACATTGATTATATAACTTTATAATAGTTGTACATAATCCAGGTGTGCATAATTATTGCCTATAATAACCATAACAACCAAAGCACTTGCTTCGTCTTCATGATTCACTCACCAGAAAAAAATCACACAGCAACCTTTACATAATCTTAGTTACGGTAAAAAGAACGTGCAAGAGATATTATTATGTACTAATTCTAAACTCCATATTCTGACTTTAAATACTTTAAGTTCAAATATTTGACAATAATTAATTAAATAATTTTGAACCCTACCAGAACACATTAAAAATAAGCTTAAATTTTATGAATAATCTCCTTCATAACTTAATATTCTTATTTTATATAGTCACACATCATTCAATGGATTGTCAGATTATCTGAACACTGAAAGTTTTAAGGCCCTGAATATGAGAAACCCAAGTACTAGCAGTGCCTACACACAAACATACAATACATAGCACAATATCTATGCTTTTTTAATTACACACTCATATGTACATCATATAGTAAAAAAGTAAGCAAGTAGGTCTTTAGATTTAGTAGAATGAGAGACAAGCCACATGCATAAAAATCGTAATTCTGTAGATATGGAATTACTTGTTTTAATATTTACGAGTACACCTAGAGGGAAAAAAATACCACCAAACTGAAAACCAGAGGAAAAAGCCCAGGTTAATCTATCCAAGTTCACTGTAGCTGGGAGGTCTTCTCCTGGGGGCTTTGGACCACATCTAGCAAGCAAGAGACAGACAAGACATACCAAGAATATGTCAGGGACTCAATACTTGCAAAAATCTGTATGCAGAAAGATCAGAGCTTCCCTTTTTCTCTGACAGAGGAGGGGCCCCAGCTTTCATGCTTTTCTGGCAAATAGAGGGAACATGGCCAACTTTCTTTGCATTTGCTGGCCAAAAGCTGAGACGGTCTCTGTCTCAATTCAAACTTTAAAACCTTTATTGGGATGCATATGGTTGCTCACAGAATAGAGCTTTATTGTAAGCAAATTGGGTAAGGCAGGAAAACCAGGACACAAAGGCTTTTTTTTTTAATTATCCATTGATTTCTTTGACTCAAATGCACAGAAAATGTATGGGAGAGTTTTGCTAAGTGTAAATTAAAGCAAGAACAAGCAAATGAAAGTTGGCTTTTTCTTTTGTTCACGGCTTTCCACTCTTCACAACAGCAACCTCAGAGCTCTAATGCTGTCATACCAAACAATTTCCTTTGCTTTAAATCTGTGCACACACCTTCCTCAAATATTTTTACAGCTCTCCCACTAACTCCTAAGTCAATTCTGTGCAGCTTTCTATAAAGCACCACGGTTGAAATGAAGTTCAGGGCTGCACTGAAGCTGTTATACAGGATAATATTGTGCTGTACTGTTGTAACTGTGGTACGATATCTTTTGTCCTCAGAAATTTTAGCCTCAAAACCAGCTTTCTGCACCTAGCCAACATGACAACTGACTGTTCAGGATAAACATTTTCATTATTAACTTGCATACCAGAATAAAGAGAATGCAGAACAAAACAAGGGGATGACACAAACATGAAGGTAAACTTTGGGCAAAGTAGAAGACATTCGCAAATTTTAAGAGAATACACAAACTTGCCTCTTCTAGGAGGGTGGAAGTGAAGACCTCCAGAAAACCCATTACTATCTGTTCATCTCTACCATTCCGACACCTATCAGGTAACAAAACTCCAAACAGATGTTATGATCTGAATCCTGAAAGAGAATTCAGGCAGGCATAGTAGTCTAATACTATACAGACATTTGAAAGATGTTACTGCATATTTTAACACTGACCTGTTTTATAGCCTGCTGTCTAGGGAACTGTTTATTTCTACACACCACTACTGAACCTGGCTTGCAAATCTAGAATCGCAGCTCACAAAGCATAAAGAATTAATTTCTGAAGAGGCTTCCCATCATTGCCAATTCTTACAGTCATGTACTCAGAAAGGCATTGTTTTTCCAGAAGCCCTAGTTGTACTAGTAATATAATTATTCATAATCTCAACCTTGAAAACAGAATGGAAACGGGAACAATAATGGTTTAAGAATTTTAAGACAAAAAGGAAGGTTCCACACTTATTAATTTTAAGCCATACCAATCACAGAAGGGGAAGGATAACGAGGATTTGGAATTTGATGCTCTAAACAGTTGGTGCTGACAACACATTTTTCATATTAAAATCAGTTTGTTGGCATGCCCCCAGAATGGATTGGAATGACTAGACAAAACAGTGAAAATCCATCTCAACTGTAGATATTATCCATTTATTAATATCACAGATTACCCAATTATTTTTCTAATTCTCCCAAAGTTAATCTAAAATTTTAGTATTTCCTTATCTTGGTAAAGAAGAAGGACCATTTACAACCCAAAATGTTGCTGGTATCCAAGAAATTCGTATTCCTTTATACAAATGAATCTCCAAAATTTTAAACAAGACTCTATTTTCCGTGATCCCTCAAGTCCTTATACCTCCTATTACACAGAAATCAGAAGTTTTAAGACAGAGCATCACGATTTTACGCTGGCCCAACGCCAGGCACC